>ONZH01030615.1:0-55487 GCA_900303285.1 Rhinella marina
CGCAGAGCGATTGTAGACTGCCAGATGTCAACTTCCACCAGAACTGGTAGTCAGGTCAGTTAGCTTCCTCAAGTCTACAATGAGGAGTGGACGTGGATGTCTGATGTCTGTTAGGTGTTGAGCAACTTTGAGGAGTCAACACAGATGGTCAGCGGCGATGCTGCCATTATCAGCCTCACCATCCCGCTGCTTTACTTGTTGAAAAACTCACTGCTCAGCATGAAGTCAGAAGCTTTGCGCTTGTCACAGGAGATGGGGGAAGAAGATACGTCGCTTGATAGCAAGAGCACCCTCCGATCTGTTTCTCAGCGCGTATTGGAGGAGGGGGATGAGCATGAGGAGGAAGAGGAGGAGAATGTTGGCGAGACAGAAGATAGTACCAATGCTCAGTCCTTCTTAACTCTTGAGCGTGTATGGGCTGAAGAGGAGGAGTTGGAGGAGGAGGAAATGGAGAGTCAGGCCAGTGAGGAGAGGGAATTTTTGCGTGTTGGGACTCTGGCGCACATGGCAGACTTCATGTTAGGCTGCCTATCCTGTGACCCTTGCGTTAGAAGCATTTTTTCAAACACCGATTACTGGGTGTTCACTCTCCTGGACCCACGGTACAAGCAGAACCTTTCCACTCTCATCCCTGTAGAGGAAAGGAGTATGAGAGTGAATCAATATCAACAGGCCCTGGTGCACAAGCTGAAACAATCCTTCCCATCTAACGCCGCTAGCGGCAGAGGGCGTGGTTCTGTGGGCTAAGTAGCGGGGGAGAGGAGGCGAGCAGGCAGCTTGTCCAGCACTGGCAGGGGAACACTCTCTAAGGCCTTTGCCAGTTTTATGTCACCCCAGCAAGACACTGTCACCTGTCCCCAGTCTAGGCAGAGTAGGGGGGAGCCGTACAGAAAGATGGTGAGGGAGTACCTAGATGACCATACCAACGTCCTGACTGATCACTCTGCTCCATACAACTACTGGGTTTCAAAGCTGTAGACATGGTCTGAACTGGCGCTGTACGCCTTGGAGGTGCTGGCCTGCCCTGTTGCTAGCGTGTTGTCAGAGCGGATATTCAGTGCAGGTGGTGGCGTCATCACCGATAAGCTTACACGCCTGTCAACTGACAGCGCTGATAGGCTGACGCTTATTAAAATGAACAAAGCCTGGATTTCACCAGAATTCAAATCTCCTCCAGGGGAAAGCAGCTAAAGAATAAGATTCCTTATATACCCGATTCCTCTCCTCTACTTCTCCTCCTCCTTCTCTTAATTGCCAAATGCTGACCCAAAAGGGAATGTTTTAGAGGGCCAACTGGCACTCTTTTAAGACAATGTTTCCGGAGGGCCACCTACAGGCCCTCTCTCCAAACAATTTTTTCTGGAGCGTCAACTACAGACACTCTAAAACCATTTTTCAGGAGCGTCAACTACAGACACTGTGGGGAAGTTAGCTCGGTAGGGTGCGGGTTTGCGGTGTGAACAGCAGTCAGAGTCCCAGACACAGATGAAGTCCAAATGCAGGCCTGGCCTGCGTTTATTCACAAGCTCAAAATAAGTGATAATACAGCCTTTGCTTCAGGCACAAACAAAATAAACCCTGCTTGTCCAGCACTACCTAAACATAAGACAGTTTTCCTCACTATATGTGCGTCTAGCTACATCCACACGATTACAACATGTTATGCAGTTCAGTCTACAAGTTTTTACCTTTGATAGCGTCAAAAGTATCTCCTGAGGCCAGCAGCCTTCAGCATTCCTAGCTGCACCCAGCCTCCTTCTGTCTGCACGTCTTGCAGGCTTTATGGACCTGCTAATGGTCCAGCCTCAGCACCTGTGGTGCCTGACTCCAAACACTAAGACCTGGAGTGGAGGAAGTGGGATGGATGGCCCCACTGCCAAACCTGTCATCCATCCCAAAAAAACCAGGCCCAAACACACTTTATCAAAATGTCTCCAGCAACTACTTTTGCTGGAGACCATATCGCACTTTCCTGGTTTCCCCATGTCTCCTGTTGGGAGACATGAACTTCCCTCAGTCTCTAGTAGGCATAGTAGCTGAACCCAGGAGAAATATACCGGTCATCCAGGATTAACCCCTTCAGTGTCTTACATACCCTCCCCCTTTGTTCGAACCTGTGGGGGCGAACACTTTTAGCCATTAAACAGTGTGTCCTTGATAGCGCATCTGCGTTCCCTTGTAATTTACCAGCCCTGTGTTCTACAGTAAATTTAAAGTTTTGCAACGTAAGGAACCACCTCGTGACCCTTGCATTTCTCTCTTTAGCCTGGCTCATCCAGGTGAGAGGGGAGTGGTCGGTCGCTAGCCTGAAGTTCAAACCTAGCAGGTAATACCTCAGCGCTTCTAGGGCCCATTTTATCACCAAACATTCACGTTCCACAATGCTGTAGTTCCTTTCTGGGGGTGTAAGCTTCCTGCTAAGATAGGTGACTGGGTGCTCCTCACCCCCCACCTCTTGGGAAAGTACTGCCCCTAGCCCTACGTCAGAAGCATCGGTTTGTACCACAAAGGTCTTAGTGAAATCAGGAGTGACGAGTACTGGCTCTCTACAGAGGACTAATTTCAGTCTTTGGAATGCCCCCTCAGCCTCTTCACTCCATTTAATCATGACAGACCTGCTTCCCTTGGTCAGATCTGTCAAGGGCGCTGCTATAGTGGCGAAGTTAGGGATAAACCTGCGGTAATAGCCCACAATACCCAGAAAAGCTCTCACCTGCTTTTTGGTCACTGGCCGTGGCCAATTTTGGATGGCTTCTACTTTGTTGACCTGGGGCTTGATGACACCTCTCCCTATTATGTACCCTAGATAACACGCCTCCTCCAGACCCAACGCACATTTTTTTGGGTTTGCAGTCAAACCTGCAGCCCTGAGGGAGTCTATTACTGCTTGTACCTTTGGTAGGTGACTTTCCTAGTCTTCACTAAAAATGATGACGTCATCTAAATAAGCAGAAGCATACCTGCGATGGGGCTTAAGGATGACATCCATTAATCTCTGAAGCGTGGCAGGAGCCCCATGTAGTCCAAAGGGAAGGCAGACATATTGGAACAAACCCTCAGGGGTGACAAATGCAGTCTTCTCTTTAGCCCGGTCAGTGAGCGGTACCTGCCAATACCCTTTCGTCAGATCTAGTGTAGAGAAAAATCTCGCATGTCCCAATCTCTCTATCAACTCATCCACCCTTGGCATTGGATAGGCGTCAAACTTTGACACCTCATTTAATTTCCGGAAGTCGTTACAGAACCGTAGTGTGCCATCTGGTTTGGGTATCAGGACTATGGGACTTGACCATTCACTATTTGACTCCTCAATAACCCCCAGCTCCAACATTTTTTTTACTTCTTCTGAAATGGCCTGTCTACGAGCTTCTGGTACCCTGTATGGCTTTAAGTGTACCTGTACCCTTGGCTCAGTGACAATGTCGTGCTTGACTAGGGAAGTACGCCCAGGTAATTCGGAGAACACATCAGTATTCCTCAGGACAAACTCCTTTGTCTGCTGCCCTTGTGCCCTAGACAAGGTTTCTGAGATACGCACCCCTGGTATACTCTTGGGAGGGACCTTTACCTCAGGGGGAAACTTCCCCGGGCTACCCCTACTGGGTAAACTCACTGCAGACAAGGACTCTCGCTCTTTCCATGGCTTCAGCAAATTAACATGGTAGATTTGCTCAGGCTTCCTTCTGCCGGGCTGGTGCACCTTATAGGTGACTTCCCCCACCTTCTCAATAACCTCATATGGCCCGTGCCATTTGGCCAAAAATTTGCTTTCTACAGTCGGCACCAAGACCAGCACTCTGTCCCCTGGCGCAAAGGTTCTGACCTTAGCCGATCTGTTATATACGCGACTCTGGGCCTCCTGTGCTTGCTCTATGTGGGCCTTCACTATGGGCATAACGGACGCTATCCGATCCTGCATGAGGGCAATGTGTTCGATAACACTTCTGTAGGGGGTGTGTTCTTGCTCCCAGGCCTCCTTGGCGATGTCCAGGAGCCCTCGAGGGTGTCGGCCATATACTAGCTCAAATAGAGAGAACCCGGTGGAGGACTGGGGTACCTCACGTATTGCAAACATCAAACAGGGCAATAAACAATCCCAGTCTTTACCATCCTGGCTAACCACCCTCTTTAACATGCCCTTCAAGGTCTTGTCCGTGAGTTTGGGGATGATATACTGACGTACGCAGGTGTTTAATTTTTAAGAGCTTGCACATCTCCTTCATGACTCGTGACATAAACGGGGTCCCCTGGTCAGTGAGGATCTCTTTAGGAATGCCAGTTCAGGAGAACATGTTAAACAGCTCTCTGGCAATGACCTTTGCAGAGGTGTTTCTCAGAGGTACCGCCTCTGGATATCGGGTGGCGTAGTCTAATACAACCAGTATGTACTGATGCCCTCTAGCGGATTTCACCACCGGGCCAACTAGATCCATTGTAATTCTGTCAAATGGTACCTCTATGATGGGCAGTGGTACTAAGGGACTCCTGAAGTGAGACATAGGGGTCGTTAACTGACATACAGGGCAGGACTCACAGTACTCTTTTACGCTGGTATATACACTTGGCCAGTAAAACCTCCGTGAGACCCATTCTAGGGTTTTCTCACAGCCCAAATGACCTCCCAATGCATGCTTATGGGCCAAGTCTAATACTGTTCGGCGATAGGGCTGAGGCACAACCAGCTGTTCAAGCTCCTCCCCCCGTACCTTATCTATACGGTAGAGTAGTTCCTGATTCACTGCAAAGTAAGGGTACCTTGTATCAGCCCCGGGAACTTGGGGGACCCCATTGATTACAGTAACATTTTCATGGGCTCTTACCAGCAAGGGATCTCTAAGCTGGGCTGTCCCAAAATTGTCCCGTGACACCTCCAAGTCCGGCAGATCCGGACCCTCCTCCGGTTCTTCCGTGTCACCTACCAACACTGCTAGGGGAAACTTCCCACTTTCACTTGGGGTCACCCCTACTGCTGGTACCTCGGTGTCTGGGTCATAAGGCTCGGGGGTTATGTCCTGACCCCTGTTTTCACCAACATCATCATTATCATCATCATTATCAAAAATAACACGTTTTGCACAATGCGTGTTTTTTTCCTCCCACAAGTCCCAAAACAATGGAAAGTCTCTTCCTATGATGACTTCATGAACTAAAGTCTTAACCACGCCCACCTCATGGGTAATAGCACCACAAGAGGTGCCTATGGTGACATCAGCGGTGGGGTATTCCCGTGTGTCCCCGTGGATACACAACACCCCAATAGTCCGTCCACTGTATATCCCCGAACCGACCAAAGACCCATGCACGAGGGTGACCAGGCTTCCTGAGTCCAGCAGGGCAGACACTGAGTAACCCCCAATGATGACAGTGCACATTTGTGGTTCAGTCCCGGGCACACTCTCTGCCGCCAGAACGGAACGGGCAAAGAGAGAAACACGCCTGGAGGTACTGCAGTCCATGGGCTCGACGGTAAGGAGGCAGTTAGCCGCGATGTGCCCCCACTCACGGCACCGCCAACACAGTATGCGCCCTTGGTCTCTGTCGCGAGACCCCCGTCTTAGCCCGACTGCTGGCCCCCTTTCAGGGTCACCTCTCTGTGTCGCCTGCCTCAGATCTCGAGCAACCTGAGCAGTCTTACCCGTACTTCTAGTCGCCCTGGTCTCCCTGGCATTGCCCCTGCCGGTGGAAGTCTGTAGCAGCTCCTCAGTGGCGCGATACCGCTCCACCAGGTTTACCAGCTGGTCCACATCTGTAGGTCCTGCTTGCCCGACCCAGTGCTGTATACGAGGCGACAAAGTATGGACGAACTTGTCTAGGACGACCCTCTCAACAATCTGCGCTGGAGTGCACTTCTCCGGCTGTAGCCACTTTGACACTAGGTGGATCAGGTCATGCATCTGGGACCGTGGTGGAAGGCTTTCCGAGAAAGTCCAGGCGTGCACCCGCCCTGCACGCACCTGCATGGTTACCCCCAACCGAGCCAGGATCTCCGCCTTTAGCTTGGCGTAGTCTCGGGAGTCCAACCCGCTCAGGTCAAAGTAGGCCTTTTGGGGTTCACCGGTTAGGTAAGGCGCCACGACATCCGCCCACTGGTCCACAGGCAGCATTTCACGCTCTGCAATTCTTTCAAAGACAGCGAGATACGCCTCTACGTCGTCGGTAGGTGTCATCTTTTGCAGTGTGGCTTGCACTGTGGCCCTCACAGATGGTTGAACACTCTGGGTTCTTTCCGTAGTCAAAGCTTGTGGTATGGTCACGGCTCCTGCCAATTTTTCTACCAACAGTCTATTCATCTGAACTTGCTGTTGTAGCATGGCTTGGGAGGCCTCGTACTGTTGCCGACTGATCTCCTGCTGTTGCCGAGTGGCTTCTTGTTGCTGCAGACTGGCTTGGATCATCTGTTTGATCAGGTCCTCCATTGCCACTGCCTTTTTAGAGAATTCACCTGCCGCCTTCACCCAAGACATAGAGCGGCAAACAACAAATCAGTCCTTTTAGTGTGTGTGTCTCTTTAAGACTGCGTTTTGTTCACTCTGCCCGCATCCTCCACCATATGTGGGGAAGTTAGCTCGGTAGGGTGCGGGTTTGCGGTGTGAACAGCAGTCAGAGTCCCAGACACAGATGAAGTCCAAATGCAGGCCTGGCCTGCGTTTATTCACAAGCTCAAAATAAGTGATAATACAGCCTTTGCTTCAGGCACAAACAAAATAAACCCTGCTTGTCCAGCACTACCTAAACATAAGACAGTTTCCCTCACTATACGTGCGTCTAGCTACAGCCACACGATTACAACATGTTATGCAGTTCAGTCTACAAGTTTTTACCTTTGATAGCGTCAAAAGTATCTCCTGAGGCCAGCAGCCTTCAGCATTCCTAGCTGCACCCAGCCTCCTTCTGTCTGCACATCTTGTAGGCTTTATGGACCTGCTAATGGTCCAGCCTCAGCACCTGTGGTGCCTGACTCCAAACACTAAGACCTGGAGTGGAGGAAGTGGGATGGATGGCCCCACTGCCAAACCTGTCATCCATCCCAAAAAAACCAGGCCCAAACACACTTTATCAAAATGTCTCCAGCAACTACTTTTGCTGGAGACCATATCACACTTTCCTGGTTTCCCCATGTCTCCTGTTGGGAGACATGAACTTCCCTCAGTCTCTAGTAGGCATAGTAGCTGAACCCAGGAGAAATATACCGACCATCCAGGATTAACCCCTTCAGTGTCTTACAACACTCTAAAACAATTTTTCAGTATTGTAAACCACAGACACAAAAAAAAAATTTTTTCGGAGGGTCGACTTCAGACACTCCAAAAAAAAAATTTTTGGGAGGCTCACCTACAGCCATTTGACTGCAATCTCAGTCGGACAAAGGCATTGGTGGTGTCACCGCCATGCTATGTCAGGCTAAATTTTTGGGTGTTTCACCTGCTACCTCAGTCTAACTCAATCACTCTGTTGTCACCACCGCCATACAGGGTCACGCTAAATTTTAATGTGCTTCGCCTGCTCCTGCACTGTAACTCGGTCACTCTGTAGTCACAGCCATACAGGGCCTCAATAAATTTTTATCTGCTTCGCCTGCTCCAGCACTGTAACTCGGTCACTTTGTAGTCAAAGCCATACAGGGCCTTGATAAATATTTATGTGCGTCGCCTGCTCCTGCACTGTAACTTGGTCACTCTGTTGTCACAGCCATAAAGGATCACGCTAAATTTTTATGTGCTTCGCCTGCTCCCACACTGTAACTCGGTCACTCTGTAGTCACAGCCAAACAGGGCCTCGATAAATTTTTATGTGCTTCGCCTGCTCCTGCACTGTAACTCAGTCACGCTGTAGTCACAGCCATAGAGGGTCATGCTAAATTTTTATGTGCTTTGCCTGCTCCTGCACTGTAACTCGGTCACTCTGTAGTCAAAGCCATTCAGGGCCACGATAAATTTTTATGTGCTTCGCCTGCTCCTGCACTGTAACTCGGTCACTCTGTAGTCACAGCCATAGAGGGCCTCGATAAGTTTTTATGTGCTTTGCCTGCTCCTGCAGTGTAAGTCGGTCACTCTGTAGTCACAGCCATACAGGGCCACAATAAATTTTTATGTGGTTCGCCTGCTCCTGCAGTGTAAGTTGGTCACTCTGTAGTCACAGCTATACAGGGCCACGATAAATTTTTATGGTCTGGGTGAGCACAATTGCCTTGAGGGTCACCACCAGGCTGTTGCCTGAGAATTTGGGGTAATGGTGGGATTAGGCAGCCTCAGAGGCATCCATGCATGCTGCCCCTGCTGTTTCCTGTCCATTTCCGTGGTGTTTCCATCATTTTCTGAGGTTTCCAGGTTTTTACCCAGCCTTCCCTAGGCAGAGCCTTGGTCCCCTGCAAAAAATACTCGAGTCTCCCATTGACTTCAATGGGCTTCGTTATTCGAAATGAGCACACCGAGCACCGGGAAAAATTTGACTAGAATAACGAGCACCCAAGCATTTTAGTGCTCGATCATCTCTACCGATAATCTCTAAAGATTGTGCAATTTTCACCTATCAGTACCTATCAGTCTAGCCCAAACTATGTATCCTTTGGAGATCCCTCAGATTTCTTTCTCAACACTTTTCAAATTTGGCAAACAGTGAGAAAAGTTAAAAAGTTTATTATTTGCAGAGTTTTAGCATCGCAGGTAATGCCAAAACCTGATATAAACTGCAAAATAAATGGAGGCCTTTGTGTTAATCACTAGTTCTTTGGAAAAGAAAGGCAGGTTGATGAGAGTTCATCCATTCTTCAACAAAATAGTGTCAAATATTATAATAACTGAACTACCACATTGTAATTTTGTTTACTTAGCAAGACAAATGAGTTCTGACCTTCTCTTTGTCGCTACTTCAATCTGATTCGGCACACAGATAAATACACAGTACGTGGAACATTGTAGAGATGTTATTCAGTCCTGAAATTCATAAAATGTTGCTTAGAGGATATCTTGTTAAAAAGTCTGTTAATCAGACATAAACCCCTGGTGGTGGCAAGTGAAACAAAAGACCTAGAGCGCCTGCGAATCGAATGATGCCCATTTTTTCTTCAAGAGCGACTTGATGAAGCCAGATTTAATTAGCAAACTTGTGATATCACATGCAATTGTAATTCCAATTATTTGTTAGCTAAAGGCAAGTTTTGCTCCTCTAAATTAGGAACTCATGTAAATAGACTAATTAATATACGGTGCCTTATGCTGCGCGAAGAAAACAAAAACAAATATCTCATTTCTAAATAGATCTTATACTCCCGACCAAATATTTAAGAATTGTGCTTTCATCAACAAATATTATATACGTGACTGTGGGGAATAACGTCGGAGTCATCATGTCAACATTCTGTTTACAAGACGTTATTAGCAGCCAAATATATAACTTATGGAAATTCGGACAAAATCTTTTAGAATCATCAACAGTTGTCTCTTAGATACAAAAGTACATTTGAATGTTTGCACACTTTTAAAGGGAACATGTCATCAGAAAATGACCTACCATTTAAAACAAATTCCCTAAATATTTTTAGGGAATTTTTTTGGTGTTTTTTCTCCATGCTAATGTATTTTAAAAAATTATATATAATCCTGCAGTATTCACACATGTTAAAGCTTCCTGTTGTTTGAGAGAAGCTTCAGGGGCCATAGAAACTGACCTAATTGATTTCTATGAGCGAGTTTTTTAGGCATGCTCAGTCACCTGTACAGAGTTGGATCTGATAAACTGTGATTTCACCTATTGTGAGTGTCGTAACCCCTTGTTATCTATAGAGAGGTTTTACTTGGCATTATAATTCTGCCTGTCATGATAATGATAATGCTAATACAGTTGTCACAGTGCTGTTCACTGTGACTTTTTGTTGCCGTGTAGGCTGGCTGGCTGCGCTCTCGCATACTGGCTGCGGTTGGCTTGTCCAATGTATGCTAGTTGCTTGTGTTGTGAGTGCTGGCTGTGGAATTCTGTAGGTGTGTGTGAACAGTTCCCTGTCAGAATCTTATGTATTTTTCTAATTTACCACTAGTGACCGCTGTTTCACTCATTCTAATCTATTGTGTTGCACTTCCACTCCTCCTTCCACTGGAGGCTGCTGTGTTTGTCCTAAGATTTGCCCTTAACAAAGATGTCCGATGTGTGCTAATTGGAAGCCATCTTGTTTCCTGGTAATTCAATCATAAACATAAAAAGTGATTTAAACAAGTGCATTTTTACTTTTGTACACCTTATGGTATATACAGTCATTGGGCAAAGGACTATGTGCTCCATCATTGGGCAAAGAGTATTTTCTCCATCATTGGGCAAAGACTACACACTCCAATAAATGCATGGCCAAAGGTTGAAACATATCCAGCTGTTTCTTCTTCCAAACTAGGAGACAACAATTATGAGATCCACCATAGTAGTCCTCACACCCAATGAGGTATCTAGAAATGTGGGGTTCATAACAAAGAACATCATAGACACCAGAATATGGTGTCTCGTGTCTGTTTTTCCCACCATTTCTTTCCCATGACTATTGGGTTCATTCCTTTCCTTTTGCTTGTTAAAGAGATTTTCCGAGATTCAGATATTGATGTCCTATTTTCAGGAGTCATCAATACAGGGTCGGACTGGCCCACCAAAGTACCAGCAGATCATCCAGTGGGCTCAAGCTTTGATATCACAGTTGGTCCCAATAATCCAGAAAAAATGTCTGCCTTGGAGCCAATCACTTCTAAAGGCTTGTTTCTGTGTTTCAAAACCTATTAAACTTTATTGATGGTATAGAGGTTGAGCCTTAAGAATAATTTCCACTGGTGGTCCCCAGAAACCCCAGTCTAACACTGCTTCAATATCAGATATGTGGTGGTCCAACATCCAGGATCTCCTTGCAGCTTATGAAGCATGGCACCGTCCATTAGATAGCATCTGAGCTGAAGCTAGGCCACTTGACCAATTTATGTAAAGTCACATGGGCTAGCAAGAGGCTTTTGCACTCACTGGAGCACTGTGACCTCCTCCAATAGATGATCAGTGGGGGACAGAACAAAATTTATCTGATATTAATTATATATACTTAGGATAGCCCATCAATATCTCAATTTTGGAAAACCCCTTTTACTGTGTACTTCATGTGGGGAGGTTCAGGTTGTCTTTACCCAACAAGAAAAAAGATGGGCCTCCTTTGTTTTTTCTTTCATTCAGAGCAATTCTGGACCAAGCTCTGTGTCTGATATTTCAACAAAGTTGTTTAGTAGTCCGAGACAGGGTTGGTAGTGCTACAGGGAAAGTCAAAGTAGGCAATATCTGAAACCTGAGAGTGGACACAGCCATCAGCTCACCCAGCCATGGCCAGTACACTTGCTTCTAAAAAGAACAGAGTGGTCATCAAAAATATCTTACCTTAAGGTTGTCTAGAAAATTCTTCACTGGTGTTTCAATCAAAATCTATAATTGTGACTCCTGGGAGTCACTTGCATTTTATGTAATAGACAACAAGCAATATTGATTTTTTCATTAAAAAAAAAAAGTAAGCTCCTTGACTACAGCGCCTCTTGTGCAGCTACTCATAACGCATATGTGGATTGTCTCCCCTGCTGAAGACCTTTCATTCTAAACTAAACTCTGTGAAAGCATGTCTATGTTGTGAGGAACCCTTTAAAGGGGTTTTCTGGAATTCATATATTGATGACCTATTCTCAGCATACAAAAATTTAGACGAGCAAATTTTCTTGCATTACGTTTGGATGGTAGCTCCCTCCTTTAGATTGAGTACGCCCCACCCATCTGCCCATTTGCAGAAGCCACCTTGATGTCAGTACATGGGCCCAAAACAAAAATGTGCGCTAAGAGCTTCTATTTTATGTATAGTGGGTATAATACCACTTTAATCCTGAATAATCCCTAAACCTTAGTTCCATTGTTTGCATGTGTAATGGTGTGCTGCCATATGTTTTTTGTTTGCTATCCTCAGTGTAGTCATCAATATAAGATTAATGGGGTCTGATTCGCGTTATGCCCAGCACAGCGTTGTACAGTACATTGCCTAATGGCCTTGCTTAGAATTACAGCTCAATCCTATTCATTTCAATTGTACTGAGCTGAAGAAAGGCACTGCAATTTACATTTATTCATGTTTCCAGTGTTTCCATATATTTGCACATGGTAGTGTGCTGCTAACGTGTTTCTCCGAAAATAAGACAGGGTCTTATATTATTTTTTCCTCCAAAAAAAGGGCTAGGGTTTATTTTCAGGGTAGAGCTTATTTGGTGGTGTAGTGTCAGT
Source organism: Rhinella marina (assembly GCA_900303285.1). Lineage (NCBI taxonomy): Eukaryota > Metazoa > Chordata > Amphibia > Anura > Bufonidae > Rhinella > Rhinella marina. The sequence continues at coordinate 12,274 of ONZH01030615.1, forward strand.
GGGTGTTACTGGCACTCTCTCACATTCTTTCTGAGGCAATTGCACTGTGCCCTATCTCTCTACCTCCTCTCTGCACTTGGGAGGCGGGACTCTGGAGCCACTCTGGCAGTAGCACAATGCTCTCTCTAGAGCGTCTCGCGTTTGGGTGAGTGGATTCTGCTGTGCCTGCTCTCGTCCTGGGCATAGTGTAATGCTACAATATTCCTATTCTTGTCAATGACGTCATGCGACATAACTTAGCTCTGGAGGCACTCACTGCCTCTAGGTCTTATATTATATTCGAAGTAGGGCTTATATTTTAAGCCTACTCAAAAAAACCTTCAAAATAGGGCTAGGGATTATTTTTGGGGTAGGGCTTATTTTTGGAGAAACAGGGTACTTGTAGTCTTTATTGACTGATGAATCAGACATCACAGTTGATTAGCAGAGATACCAGCAGTTGAACCCTTGCCAATCAAAGCAAGGGTAATCAATATGTAAAAACTCAGAAAAACCCTTTAGGGATCTTTGACAAGATGGATCTTACTGCAGAATTTTGGCATGGAGAGCCACACAGAATTTCTTCCTCCCATACATCTGAATGGGAGGCAGCGCTGAGGACATACTCCCTCCCTTTGTTGCTGTTGCTTTAAGCCACCGATTCATGATCTTCCATTCAATCCTCCATTTAAATTAATCAAAGGCAAAAAGGACACGTCCGCCAGTGGGTTTTTGTCATAATTTTGGTGCGTTAACATCCTCTAAGACATCAAAGAGCAGCCATCTTTGACTCTTCAAGAACTGCACCAAATCATGCATCGAAAGCCCCTTTAATTCTACTTTACAAGTGAAAAATGTGCAAAGATCAAATATATGTGACAAGGAAAACTCCCTATGTATAACTTTTTATTCGCTTTATCAGATTTCTCAGACTGGAGTTCTACAAAAGAATCAGCAGTCCTTGATAAGAGAGTTTATTTTTTGCTGTGATAGACAGTTGTACGCTGCATATTTATGAAGAAATATTGAAAATATATGTATTCATGAATAGTTTATGGCAAGGAAGATCTCGACAACTTCATATAAAAAGCCAAAAATGTATTATTTTTAAATAAAAATCTGATTTACTCATGTTCCTCGTGTTTCTTTTAGCTGACATTTGTCATCTTCGACTTGATTTATGGCATCTATGACTTTATATTTAGTCATAATTGTAAGATATCTGACAAAGCTCCCGCTAGTGATATCTCTATATTATATATTTATATATATATATATATATATATATATATATATATATATATATATATATATGCCATTTAAGAGGTGCTGTATGTAAACCTGGCTGCTGGCAGATGCTGCAGCTGCAGTCACTGGAATGGGTCCAATATAAAGTAACCTTGAACTGGTGGTTGTGACCAAGAGCTATATAAATTCTGTTCGCCTCCTCCATCTAATTACTCCATTATGCTTAGAATAATCACAATGCTGAACGTTTTCGTTTCTGTCTGAGTGGGGGATCAAATTGGATGTGCTGTGTAGAGTGGTGTAAATAACAGCATTAATAGCAAAAGCCAAATAAAATATGCTAAAATACAAGGCGCCTTAATTGCAATAATTTGAAATGACCTCTAGGCTTTGCCCACGCCCTCCCAACCATAATGTCCAGCTGATTAAAAACACAGATTTCTCCCCCGATCCATTGCTGCGTTTAAGAGAAATAAGTCTTAAGTACACCAAGAAGTAGTCACAGCCCTCTGTATATGGTATATGCTATATATTAACCTCTTTTGGTCAAAGTGATTACGTAACTTATTGCCTGATCATTGAAATCCATGAACTCTCTTTCACCTTGAAACTGACGCACCTCTTATAATCCTAATTATGGGAAAAGGTAACCTGAAAGAAAAGCATAACATAATATAATGTCTAATAATTTTGATACACTAGAATAACAAATATGAAACATAAAAAATAATAAAAAGATCAAATTAATTATATTGATTTTGTGCTCCCCCCACTAATAATTGCTGAAGTCATGGGTGTTGTAGATGCTTTATTTGCAACCCATGGCCTAGTGGTCCCAAAATACCTCTTCAGTGGCCAATATCTATATTTTATTATCTGTCTGCACAGACTTGCTCGGACCTGACACCCATAATGCGGTGGTGCACCATGTTGCTGGAAAAACTCAGGGAACGTGCCAGCTTCAGCGCATAAAGATGGAAACACATCATAATGTAGCAATTTCACATATCCAGTGGCCTTGAGGTTTCCATTGATGAAGAATGGCCCCACTATCTTTGTACCCCATATACCACATTATGGGTGTCAGGTCCGAGCATTCCTAGATGAACAGTTTTATGGAAAGTGGATTGGTCATTGTGGGCCGGTTGAATGCCCCCAAGGTCTCCTGATCTGACCCCTTTAGACTTTTATCATTGGGGTCATCTAAAGGCAATTGTCTATGTTGTCATGATACGAGATATGCAGTCCCTGAAACTATAGATACTGATAGCCTGTGCTAGCATTTCTTCTGTGGTGTTGCTATCAGTGTGTGAAGAGTGGGAGAAGAGGGCTGCATTGACAATCCAACACAATGGGCAGCACTTTGAACACATTTTATAAGTGGTCAGGAACTTGTAAATAACTCATGAAATAATAAAGTAACGTTAAAACCAAGCACACCATTGTTTTTCTTGTGAAATTCTCAATAAGTTTGATGTGTCACATGACCCTCTTTCCTTTGAAAAAACTAAAGTTGGCCAACTTCAAAATGGCCGCCATGGTTACCACCCATGTTTAAAAGTTTCCCCCCTCCCATATACTAATGTGCCACAAACAGGAAGTTAATATCACCAACCATTCCCATTTTATTTAGGTGTATCCATATAAATGGCCCACCCTGTAGAATAGACATCATGTGACAAAGTACCGCAAAATCATGTTTTGTTGAAAACTGGTCATCTTGTGCCACATATGTCAGAACATGCTGAGCCAAGAGCAAAGGAATTACACTGCAGCATGACCATACACCAGTTGATCTTGTAGATACTCAGAGACAGTAGGTTTTAGGATAGACACAGATAGAAGAAGTTAAAGAAGGAAGGAGCTTCTGAGTAATATTGTCTGGGGCCTGTCAATCAAAGAGAATGTTAATGGCAGAAACAAATACTAAACTACAAAGAAGGGAACCAGATATTGATACATATTCTCTATTTATTTCCTGATTGTAGATATTATTTCTTTTATATTCTATATTCTGGACATCATTATGTGGGTAGCCATCTTGCTTGAGCTGCCGTTAACAGCATTTACAAATATGCTTTTGAGCAGCCACATGGACCATAAACATAATAGACAGGAGCTATTCATTGATTTCTATAGTAGAGTGTTGTGGGCATGCTCTGTGACCTGTGCAGATGTCAATGCACATAGAGGAGGACTAGAACAGTTATTTAAAGGCTGTGGGATCTATGGCTGATTCTATTGTTTCATATTTGTTATAAGGTATTGTCAAGGACTTCATGTTTTTCCAAGGTTATTGCCATTCAGGGATTTATGATGCACTTGGTTATCTCGACACTTTGTTATGTGTGATCAAAGGAGAGCTGCCTGTCAATAAGTGATGTAAGAGATGGCTGTTTAGTACATGGTCCTTATGTGTGCATCTAAGTCAAGCATTTCTTACCGTTTCCATGGTAATACAGCTTTATGCAGCTTAAATAAGTTAATATCAATGTAATAAATTTTTAAGGAGTGCCGAGAAAAAGGGCAACAATACTACAATGAACGATACTAGAGAATCTAATCCTATATATAGTATAGTTGTGTGTATGTAGAAGTGAGAAAGGATTCAGTAAATACATTCTTATACATGTGTGTTTTTTAGACTGTACTGTTCAATTATGTATGTAAGTAGGTAGCGATCTCTTCCTCTGTAGACAAGTTCTAAGCTAATTTCTGCTGGACATACATTAGATTATGGTCTTAAAACAAATCATTAAGTATTTTATTTTTTATGCATTTTTTATAAGTAGAAATGAGTGAATGAATTTTACGCAAATCTAATTTTTTACAAATTTCTCAAAACATTCTAATTTTGGGAAACTCAAAACTTTTGGAATTTGTCCTGCTTGAATCACTCAAAATGATGGCCATCATTTTACAGGTCAAAAGACAGAGAAGATTAATTCAAACTCCAACCCAGGCCGATCAGCTCCAACACAACTTGGCAACGCTTGACTTGATACATGTGATAGGAAGGAGGGTTAGTACTAGGGACCCTGTGCCCAGTAGCTGTTGGGAAAGGTAGAGCATCCATGGAGAAGGAGACAGATAAGTCCCTGGTGTAGAAGCCATGCCGACACAATTGTGGGTGGGGTCAAAAGGATCTGGCCTCATTGACGTGGTGCTGCCTCACCACTGTAGCAAAAAACATTTACCCAGTGGGCTGTGAAAGACATGTACTGTCCCTTCAAATAAGAGCTGCCCTAGGTGTCCACCTTGGTGTGAACTTTGCTGCACAGCGAGAATCACAAGGAGCAGTCCACATTGACTGCCATATGAGAGTACAAGGCATGGATGGATTTTTGGGATAATGCCAGCTAGGTATCTTCCAAAGAGGCTGAGTGCAAAAACAGCTCTTTAAAGGCAGCAGACTCGACTAAATGGTACGGCAGCAACTGCATTGCCAACAACTCGTCCAGGAGGCAATTAAGATGGAGCACCATCAGATTGCTGGGAGTGTAGAGTTGTTTCCTGGCCACGCATTCCATTATCAATGGCTGACGATGGAGCCGAGGAGGAGTATAAGTGGGAGAAGTGGAAAGTGATGATAATGATGTGCAAGACATCATATTTCCCGTGGATGCGACCTGTTGTCAGACTCTGAAGTCACCTCCACAACATACTGCTGCAACTAAGAAGAGAGGGAAAAAAATAATATTATGTTATCAATTACTGATTTATATGTTTTTTCATACTTTAACTAAAACACAAAAAATTTAATTAAATATATGAGATGACCTGACACGGTGTTTGTGTCACCTCACATCAGGCAAGCCCTTTCTCTCAGGGTGATATGAGCTTCCTTCTTCTTCCTCCCTAGTGGCTTTTTCTCGCTGTCCGTCCGGGTAATCTGCCATTCAAAAAATAGTAAAGTTTGGTCCAAACCTGGTTTGGTATGAACTGATTAGCTCATCTTTATTACAATGTGTGCATTTTAAATCTCTGAATGAAAACACCTGTAATAGTAAGCCACATTCTTATCAGTAAGATAAGGATTGAGCCTTATAGTGTTTATAAGGTCAGAGAGCAGAGAAAAGGAGCTCATCAGGTAAACTGGCTGATGAAGCAGAGAGGACATTCAGATCCCTCTATTAGAGCATCTCAGCCCTGTACAGAAAAAAAGGGTTCCATATTTGTAATAAACACCATCTGCCCTGATAAGTCATAATTTTTGGAAGCTTTGAAATATAAAAAAGCATAACACATGTGCTGGCGCAGTGTGCTTTTAAACACGATGTATGTTAACACAGTCAAATGTACAGTATGTTACTCTGACATGATGTGCTATTTTTGTCATTGTGTTCAAGAGCTTAGAGAGGGATAGAGAAAGAGCAAAAATTTATTTACAAATTTACAAAAAGAGATGCCATAATTTCCTAAAAATTCCTAGAAGACTAGAGGGTGTTATATACGAATTTCAAGGTAAACTGGAGCCACTTTGGTTCGAGTAGAATCAATTTGAATCTGAAACAAACTTTTTCAAAGCCTCACTGAACTGGAACCGAACTGAATCTCAAAAAGGTTTGCTCATCATTAAGATACTTTCCCAGGCAATCAGAGGACTTTATTTTGGGATAGAATTTTTTCAGACCTTAACTGAATCAGATGGATGATTCAGCAGAATCAAACCAGAATAGAATTTTAAGAAATGCATTAATCTCTACCAGGCAGTCTCACAGCTCTGCATACACAATCAAGCCCTCAGTTCAAGAGGAGGAATGTGGACTCAAGACTCCCATACTAGTGATTGCTCAAGGTCTCAGGTCTAGGTGTAGGGATACCCTAGAAATCTAACCTGTGGCTCAAAGGTAATACATCTAGTCTGAAAACCTCCTACATCTTAGTGCACCTTTTTTAGGGCTTATGGTTGATTATATGTAATTTTTTTTTTCATAGCAGTAGAACTTTTTGTACCAGTGCCTCCAGTTTTTTCCTCAGCGCTAAATTGCATTGCTATTAAAAATGACAAAGTTCTAAAATAAATTCTTGAAAACAATACAAAAACACGTCATAAACTAAGTAATTGCTCACATTAATTTACTTCTTTTAATTGTCTTACGAACCCCATACTGCTCCATGTAGTCCAGTGATGTCATTGGTAGCATCATTCTCTTCACACAGAGGTATGTAATTAATGTTGGGAATTAGTTGCTGAAGGCAAAAGCTTATTCTTAACATTGGTTGATTTTCTTTTTTTTTTCACCCATGTCTTACGAGATCTAATCAAAAATTAGCATTTTATTTTCATTAAGTAGACCACGATTTCTGTTGACTAAATTCTCAAAACAACTGAACGCAGCGCAAATGTCTTCCGCCAGCGAATACACATCTTTAATAGCTAAATGAACATGGGAAATGTAGACAAAGCCAAGAAAAAAGAAAAAGAATTGCAATAATACAGAGTGAGATTTTAGAACAACCTGAGTCTGTTGTTCAAAGCGTTTCAAGAATAAGTTCTCGGAATATAATTTAGAAAGTTTAGACGTCTGGCTTTATTTTTCGAACATAATTCCTAATTTAAAAACTCATCCCAGCATCAACAACATAAAGTACAATCAGAGCACCCTAATGATTATATTGTACTTGATTGACATTCTACGAATTACAATTGTGAGCTGTGTTGCCGCAAGCTTGAGAGAGAAAACAGTTCTAAAAATGTGCTCATGGATTGGAAAAATGTCCCATTAAAGACAGCCAGCAGGGAAGTAATTAATTCTTTGGGCCAACAGCTTGGGGCATTTGGCCGCAATGAGAAGTTTCTGCTCTTTGACTTTGGAAAAACTCCATAAAATACAACATAAACAGAATCATACAGCGCGCCCCAGACAAATGCAATTCCTCATGCTATGGAGAAAGGACAAGTATATGTCAAGTTTAAATGATATTCCAGGCAGTTCCAAGCAGCGGGATGTAAACATTTATTTTGCTTTCCTGATTACTCAGTTACCATTGGGTTATAAACTAGAACTACAGCTGTAGGACATTGCCTGTGGCAATGATGGTTTTCAGAAAATACTGAAGAACTAGAGAAAGTTGAGCTTTAATGGCACTGCATTTGTTCCTAAAAAACAAAACAAAAAAACATTGTGGTTGCATCCAAAATATGCACAGTCTGGGTCTCAAGTCTCTTTTGACTTTCGGATGTTCAGGGGTTTGGCTTTGTGATCTAGTGATCAAACTTATCCATCCTCTTGCAGCAAATCATATCCTGAAAGTGTAACACTGTATTTTTTATGTGGTTTGGGTGAGTCCAGGGGTCAGATGTACATTTTCTAATGTAACATAGTTGCTAGTCCAAGTGAATGGAGAGCAGCCATGCATGCAAAACCACCCTCTGTTCACTGGTATAGGAGTTCCAAAAATAGCTGAGAGCTGACTTGGCTATTTTTGGCTGTCCCATAGTGCTGAATGGAGCAATGGCTGTGCTTGCATGGTGTAATCTCTATTCATTGTTATGGAACTATCAAAAACAGCCAAGAGCGCTTGCATGGCTGTTTTAGAACTGCCATGGTGACGAATGGAGAGCAAGCCACATGTGGTTTGATCTGACAATGATGATGTATCCTAGTGATATACCATAATTGACTGAGATAGGTCACCCATTTTAGTAGGGCCAAGTTATAAACTGGAAGAGCTCAGAGTACCTTGTGGTCAGTCAGTTAGCGAGCCTATGACAGATTAATGCTGAGCCAAAGATAATTAGTTAGCATTGAGGAGGATCTTAGGCCAATGTTTTGCCTGCTGAGGGTGGTAGTAAGCCTGATGGGGGGGCCACTTGAACATGCCACTTTGGAGCTGGTGGTGACCATAGATTGTAGAGTATAGAGACTGTCCTATCACCACTGAAACCCCGTGTGTAGAAAATCTACTGCTTGTGAATAAACCCGAAATAAAGGGGTGGTAAGAGCAGGGGCTGATTGGCAATAGACCTTACAGGGAAATTTCCCAGTGGGCTGATGCCTTGGTGCCGCCTGAGCCCTCCTCATGGCCAGCCAGTGGACTTTTTGGGGATGTATTTTGTGCTGCTGGCAGTATTTTGTGATGGACTGTGGTATTTGGCTCTGTTGGGGTGTTATAATGTGCCACAATATGGTATTGCTGGCCCTGCATCCATCAATTTGGACCTGACTACAAAACTGGGCCATTTTTAGTATTTTCCCAGGGCCACTTTAGGTTCCCAGTCCGCCCCTGGGTAAGAGTATGGGTACATGGTCAGGTTTCTGAAAGAAATTTTGAAAGCCAAAATCAGAGGTGGATCATAATAGCAGAGAAAGTGTAAACACCAGATGCAGCTTCTCCTCTTTTTTTAAAATTCAGTCCTGGTTTTGGCTTCCAAAACTGTACTCAGAAACCTGAATTAGCCCTTAGGGTATGGCTACACAGTGTGGTCATGATGCGGTCATGATGCAGTTAAGAACCACAGCATTTAATTTCCCAATAGAAGTCAATATCAATAGCTAGTTAATCAAACCATAGTCAAGGTAACAAATTGACATGCTTTGACTTTGCAGCATTACATTTTAAAACAAAGGACAACCATAAAAAATATTCCAAATTTCAAAAATTCACTAGCTCACTCTTTGCATGAGTTTTCTATTGTGTTCTATCATTTTTTATATTGACTTGTGGCTCATGTAAAGCTAGATTTGCTTTACATAGAGACGTGACTTGAAGCTTCTGGGCCCAAATGCAAAATCTATAACACCAACAATACCTATATCCATACACCATTGGTGGACTTTTCAAGCATCTCCAGGACCCACATGTAACCAGTACAGTAGCTCTGCTCATCTATATCTCTGCTACTGGTTGGGTAATGGAAGAAGACCCAGAAACCAGGTGTCCAAATGTTGCTTTTACTAGACATCTTGGTTTAATTCGTCCACCTTATGGCTGGTGAACTTGATCATCAATACAAAGAAATGTTTTGACACAGTAATCTTAATTTGCCTTGAAAAATGGTTTTCTAGAGGGGAGGCCCTTTCAAGAAGATAATTTGGTAATTCAGGAAATCTAGTCTAGATAAAATGGTGGTCTTTTGGAGAGGTCAATGGGAAAATAAGTTTCTGCAGTAGACCTAGGACTTTCCAACTTGTGATGACTGCATCGGGTTGACCACACATGTCCTGCTACCTGCGGCTACTGGCTACAGGAGATATAGAGTTGAGTAGCAGCGTGCGGTACATGCTTTACATCAGGTATCACTATTTGAAGTTAATCAATACTAAAGAACCAGGAAAATTCTCATTGGTTCAAACAACAGTGACAGACAACCCCTCCACCCTAGACACATCATTGTGCATGTGGTAACCACATGCGGTCAGGCACAGGCATTTCCTAACTGCATCATGATCACGCCGTATGGTTATACCCTTAGAAGGTATTCAAACATAGGATTTTTCTGCCGTAAAAAATAAGCTATTTCCATTCGGAATCCACTTCAAGAAGTCGCACGTCACTTTTTAAAGTGGATTTCAAATCTATGCAGAAGGACCCACGGCTGCATGTGCAGAGCAGAGATTCCCATTTCAATGGACATGGATTTCTTGCAAATTCACATGGACTGCTGCATAAATCACCACCAAAATCGGTGTGAAATTTGCACCATGTGAAAATACCCTAACATGCTGCTCCCAGAAACAAGTCCACACACATGTGGAGATGACATAAAACTAATTGAAATACAAGTGACCCATATACAGTAAGTGACACACAAGTATATATATAAATTTATAGAGCTTAGGTCTGCCCAGCATCGATCTCATACGCAGCCGGCTTTAGGCATGATACTGTAGCTGATTTCTGATACATTGCAAATTTCTGTGGTCACATTCATCAGGTTCTTGTCCTCTTGTGCCTTTGACAGGTTTTAGCGGTGCTTGATTTATTCGGTGCACTCTCCTCGCAGCTTGTTACATTGCATGTGTGCACTGCTCTAATTCCACTGTAAAGATCTATGATCGTGTCCTACATCTTTCTTTATATCAGGCTACTCGCTCTAAAACAGAGGAAAATATGCCGTGACATGCTTACTGGACCGAAATAATACTGTGTCTCAGGAACTCGGTTACAGTGAAGATGAACAGAGGTGAGCGGGGCTTCTGCTATGAGCCATCTTCCTGCCTATATAAATGGACTGGATAAATAAGGAGTTTAGTTAATATGTCTGCAATGGCATTGTGTATTGCATTGTGTGAGCCTTAGTTTCTGTAAACCCTATAGAGTACATAGCTCCTATTATCTAGACACAATAGAATGACTCTGTTATACAGCTGTATATGGTTCTGCTACAGACCTCTGGGGCTGCTGTTCTAATTCTAAGCTGCAGAGTTCTGCTCAGGAGTGTTAAATTGATAGTTCCAGCATGTGATACAGATGTGTCAATCTTTACCTTTGCTTGAATTTGATTAAACGCTCCAATTTCTCATGACACAAATTCAATGCAACATTGGAACCTGCTGGTAAAACTTTTATTGGACTGCAATACACAACACATCCACTGGATGGCCACATATTGACACATATATCATAGACATCTCAAGACAGAGTACCATAAAATCATGATTTTCTTTTTCTTAAAGGGGTTGTCTCACGAAAAATATTCTACAGTTTTCAAACCAGCACCTGGATCTGAATACTTTTGTAATTGCATGTCATTAAAAATTTTGTATAGCTACTGAGTTATTCAGTAACATGTATCTGTATAGGACCACTTAATTTCTTATTTCTTTGACCTATTCACTGAGCAGGCCGCACATGCTCAGTTTCAACTTTTAACTGCCTACTGAGCTGTGATAGGCAGAGCTGAGACACGCCTCCTTAGCTGCAGCAGAAAAGACACTCCCCTTGAGCTGTCAGCTTGATATAAATCTAGCAGATCAATGAATGGGGAGATCTCTGGGTCCATGTGAGGTACATGGCTGGTTCTAGCTTTGTTAGAAAGGTATTGTCATGGACTATATGATGTCTGATTTTCATTTTTTACATTATTCGTGGGATAACCCCTTTAAGACAAGCTGGTCATCTTGCACTTTTTGTTTGGGAAATGCTGAGGGAAAGTAAGGAAGGATGCATCTGTACAAGTCTGGTGTTCTAGTTACACACAAATGGGGGAAACAAGGAGTCATTCCATGTTTGCTCTAGTGGTGGTGCCAAAATGACCTCCATAATTCATAGTGATTGGATATAATGAGTTAAATTATGACATAATAAAGTTATATTACTATAAATGTCATAGGGGAAATACTTGAGAGAGCATTATATTTAAGTGCATGCCTGTTATCATTCCAATTACAGGTCATATATTGGTGTGTCCACACTTACCTTTTTGAGAATTTCATTAAAGGGTCTGTCACATCCTGCCATTTCAAAGGCAAGATGAGACTAATGGCCGACCAGGTGAGCAGACTAGCATTCCAGGGTCTCCCTAGCTCCCATTGCACTGCATGGGAGCTACCTACGCAAACATCATCGCACAGCAAGTGACACTGTTTCCTGAGTTTGCTTGAGACATTGTTCCATATGAAAGGACCATTAGGATATGTCAAGCTAATAGAAAAGGTAAACAATGATACATCTATAAAAACTGAGATAACCCAGCAAATCTACTCCATTGGTCTCTTCTAGGTGTATCTACTGGAGCTCTGGTGGGCAAAATCTTATGGTGTATTTCGCACGGGGCAATTGTGGGTCCGATTATCGGAAACAAATGTTAGAATAAACAGAGAAAATAATTTTGAGTTATATTTTAACCCCTCAGTGACCACCAATACCACCTTTAATGGCAGCCCAGTCTAAGTGCTGCATGGGTCCCTCATGCAGTGGGGAGCGGGTGCTTGGATCTCACATGAGAGTCGCACTCCTGCTTTAACGGCCCTGACCAGCAGGAGTGCTGATCTGGGCTCTATTACCCTTTACATGCCATGGGCAATGGCACCCGCCGTATGTAAGTGGTGACAGAGGGAGCTGACTCCCTCTTTCTCAAAATGGGACCCCGCAAATGCTATCGCAGGGTGCCGATGTGTGTAAAGGCTGGCCGGGAGCTAGTATAGGCCTCAAGCCAGCCTTTATACAGTAGACACCTACAGCTAATGTCCGCTATATTTAACCTCTCAGAGAGGAGCGAAAAACAAAAATGCAAAGTAAAAAATAAAAAACTCCAAGGTAGAAGGGGTTAAATTAAAAAAATCCAATTAAAAAATAAGCTTTTTTTCTAATACGCTTTTCAAGTAAAAAAATTGCAAAAATAAAATATCTCCAATATGTTTGTTAACGTCACATGCACGAATGTCATGTAAACCCCCTGCTGTGAATGGAGCAAAAAAATTAAATTACAGAATTGCTAATTTATTCTTAGTACCAGCGAAATAACTTACCAAGCGTTCAAAAAGTGTAATTTACCCCAAAATGATACCAATGAAAACTACAAGTCATCCCGCAAAAATTAATCCATCACACAACTCCATAGAAAGAAAAATAAAAAAAAGTTATGGGTCTTGGTCTTGGGAAGCGGCAATGCAAAAAGGGGTTTTATTACACAAAAGTAGTAAAACATAAAAAATAAACTATATGTATGTGGTATTACTGTAACTTACTGAGCCAGAGAGTAAAGATATTATGTTATAAAGTGTATACCAAAAATGTAAAAACTCAGTAACTCAGTGGCAGTATTGCTGTTTATTCCCATCTCCCCCCTAGAAAGAGTTAATAAAAGTTCATCTGGAAGTTATAGCACTCGGAAGGCAGTGATGAAAAAAGAAGAAAAACGCTTGGTCACTAAGGGGTTAATAATTGTAATAATAATAATAATAATAATAATAATAATAATAATAATAATAATAATAATAATAATAATAATAATTGTTATTATTGTTATTGTTATTATTATTATTATTATTATTATTATTATTATTATTATTATTATTATTATTATTATTATTATTATTATTTTATGCTGGACTACAATAAAGAAAACTTTTCACAGAACTTTTTTCTTTGGGTGAGCTAATGACAGTAAAGAGTTTACTAAGGTTAAAAGTTTCACAAACAATTGGTCTATTGTTCAAAAAGATCCACTTATCCATGGTAGAAGAGCGTCTCTACAGAAGGTTGTCATGACACTTCTTAGTAACAAGCTATTCACAACCTAAGCCTAAGAATTTGCTTGTTGATGTAAATTAGGGATGAATGAATTCATCATTTTGGCCTTTTTAACTTCGGTTCACGCTCGCCCGATGTCCTTCATTTTTCCTAAGTGCTATCTGTGTCTAGGTATGTAAATGGCACCCGTGGTTTACAGAAGACTGTTAGTTTTTCCGTGTGGCATTTTAATTATTAATTACTGCTTACATCTGTGCATTGAAGCCGGTCTGAAGCCTCTTTACAAATGCACATAACAAAAAAAAACGTTTTATCTTTGTCATTTGCCAGTAAATTTTGCATTAATGAGTCTAAGGAATTTTAAAATGCTTCAATATTGATTTATTTTTTAATTAGGTTGTTGGATTACCACTTATCACATGTAAACATTGTTTCCCTTATGCCTCATCCATTTGTATAAGGTACGCCCCTCAACCTAGCTTTTGGATCACAAATATGATCCCTTTGAGCACACCCCAGTTTTTTTTAAGACCCCATTATAAATATTGACCAGTAAATAAATCCAGATTCTCCAAGACCCCCTAAACAATAGAGAACCCAGACCCCTAAACACAGTTAACCTAAATAGGTACAGTTTCAAGAACCCCTAAAGGGGTGTTCCCATCTTAGACAATGGGGGCATATCGCTAAGATCCCCTGGGACCTCTGGGACCCGCACCTACACTGAGGATGGAGCAGGGAAGGTGGTGGCCGGAGGACCCCAGGTTTTCCAGGGTTCAGCCACTGCCAAGCGCTCTCCCCATAGGAGTGATTGGGAGCACACCACGCTTGCGCGGCCACCACTGCTCCCATTCATTTCTAGGGGGGCTGACAGAAATAGCCAAGCAGGCGCTTGGCTATTTTCAATGGCCCCATAGAAATAAATGGAGGGTGGTGGCCGTGAAAAGTGTGGTGTGCTCCCATTCACTCCTATGGGGAGAGCGCAGTGTGCCCTACACAACCTTCAGGGGTCCGTTCTCGATGTAGGTGTAGGTCCCAGAGGTGAGACCCACACCTATCAGGCAATGGGACATATCCTACCAATACTGTATGCCCCTATTGTCTGAGATGGGAAAACCCTTTAAAGGGGTTCTCCTGGAATAATAATTTTTTTTTAATTTTTTTTGCTAGTGGCTGTAGCCTGGTCCATAAACAGATTTATACTTACTTGCTCCCTGCTACATCTGTCCTCCTGCATGTCCATGCTCAGATTCCTTTGTGTTGTTTACATCCACCTCAGCATGGGTATGTTCACATGCTCCACTGCAGTTAATGACTATCTTCAGCAGTGATGTGGCCACAAGCAGCAAGTCATCACTGAAGCCAGTAATTGGCTATGTGACCAAACCCATACTGCTGTGGATGTAAACATAGTGCAGGGACTGGAACACGGACGTGCGGAAGGTCGTGCAAAGCCCCAGAGTGGCGGGAAGATGAAGTATGAATATTCTTTTTAAGGACACAGGTTACATACCATATCTACAAACTCCAGGCTAGTCTATGTACAAACCCCAGTTCAGACCCCTATTTTTGACCAGAAGCTCACTGTTTACAGACTCAAGACCAGACATTCAGATACCTGTATTTCATTGTCAAAAAGTAGAAATAAGCACTTACACAGGGAAAGGTGAGTATGTATGGGACCCGGGAGATTTATCAGCTGTTTACTGAGATCCCCCCTTTTTATGGAAGTCTTTCGATATTCTCGGAGACTTGGCAAGTATGATTCCTTCTCAAGGACAGATTTGAACTCAGAAAGGCTATCTCCTTACACGAGCAGAAATGGACAACTGACTCAAAGGAATCTATGGTGTACTTAGTGTATGGCCATCCCAGGCCACTCCTTTGGGGCTCCATGACATAGAGGACCCAGATCACATGGCACTCATGCCTGTCACTATCATTTTGTTTGTGAGGACCTATATAGCACTCTTTATAGGCAACACATTGTTTTTAAAAAGGGTAATAGGAGATTCCCAATGGCCATGCCTTTCTCTCATTCAGACAAAGAATGGAGTGAATCTACAAGACCATCTTTCCAGATGTAGGAGTGTCATGCTGTGAGCATGCATTTTGATTATTCTATGTGGCTGCTCTTCAATATTTTCATTCAATTGGTTTTATTTTCCTTCTTCTAGATCAACACGGTATGAATGTCCTGTCGGTTCTATTATACAGTCTTTTCTCAAGTAGTTCGTTCTTTATACCCCAAATACTGTAAATTTAGTATTGACACATTGTGGGGTTATAAAACCTTAAATTGCCAGTTTAGAATCCAAGCTAGTTAAAGTGAACATCATCAAACATCGGAAAAACGATAGCTAGTTAGTCAAACCATAGATATCAAAGTAACAAATTTACATGTCTTGACTTCACAGAATTACATTCTAAAACAAGGGACAGAAATAAATAAAAATTTTCAAAATTTCACTAACTCGCTCATTGCATGAGTAATCCGTTGTATTAGTGCACTTTTTTATATTGACTTATGGTTCGTGGCTCAGGACTGAATTTGATTTACTGTACATAGAGATGTAACGTGAAGCTGCTGGGTCCAAATTAAAAATACTTATATCCATCTACCATTGATTGACTTTTAAGCCACCTCTGGGACCCATGTGTTACTGGTACAGTACCTCTGACCTATAGCTTTTCTATCCTTTGGAGAAGACCTGGAGACCATGTGTCCATATAATAAGTGAAATAACTTAATAGAATTGATTAACATGAAAGTGAGTGAACATTGTAGTTAGGCTACTTTCACACTAGCGTTTTTAATTTCTGGTATTGAGTTCCGTCATAGGGGCTCAATACCGGAAAAAAATGCTTCAGTTTTGTCCCCATTCATTGTCAATGGGGACAAAACCTAACTGAAGTCAACGGAGGCTCCTGAAAGCATTCCGTTCCGTCTTCAGACCGGAAAGCAAACCGCAGCATGCTGCGGTTTTCTCTCCGGTCCACGCATCCGCACCAAGACGGATCCGGAATGACCCCCAATGCAAGTCAATGGGGACGGATCCGTTTGGTGTGACACACCAGTAATCCGGATCTGTACTCCATTGACTTGCAATGGGGGGGTCATTCCGGATCCGGCTACACAGAAAGACATACAGACATACATACATACACACACATACACACAAACACATACATACTTACATACTCCAGCCAGGGACGCCGGCAGCATGTCTTCACGCGCCTCCTGCGCGCAGCTATGACGTTTCCCAGCAGAGGGCGCTGTGGGGAATCGTCATCACTGCGCGCAGGAGGTGCGTGAAGACGTGCTGCCGGCGTCCCTGGCTGGAGTATGTAAGTATGTATGTGTTTGTGTGTATGTGTGTGTATGTATGTTCTCTGTGTCTGTGTCAACATGTGTGGGGCCGGAGCGCTGCTCCGGCTCCACACATGTATCAGCAGCAGTACGGATCCGTCGGCACCCTTTAGGTGCCGGATCCGTGCTGCCGCTAGTGTGGAAGAGGCCTTAGAAAAACAAAAAGATGAAACCTTCGGGACTTTCATTGAAGACCCGGAGACCAATTGCTGTGCAATTTTTTGTAAACTGGAAGCAAAATGATAACAAGAGATATAAATAAGATAAGAGTGTCAGGAATAGCCACAGTAATGTGGAAAAGATCATTGTGTAAACATGGAAAGATACAGAAAACACAGCAAACATAAAAGAAATGGGAAACAAACAAACAAACATATGTGACAAAACAAAATTCACAATGATAAAAAAATAAAGGTTCCAAGGAGCAGAATAACCATAGACCCTAAAAGGAAATTTCCCTGTGGGCCGATGCCTAGGGGCCCGCCCAAGACCAGATCTTTGCTGCTGGTTGGGTACATAATAAACTCTCAACTGTAATTAAAGGGGTTTTCTGGGATTTTACTACTGATGACGCATCCTTAGATAAGGTCATCAGTATATGATTGGTGGGGGTCCGACACCTGCGACCCTTACCGATCAGCTTTTTGAGCACCGCTGATTGCTCGCAGCTTACCAAGCACAGTGCCATACATACAATCCTGGAAAACCCCTTTAACGCTACTCAAATACCCGGTATATGTCTTCTTCAATTCAACTGTGGTGGCCCGTATCTTCATATTTTATCAAAGACAACTGGAGGAGAAGGACAGAAAATGGCAGCTATTGATGGCCACCAAAAAGTTTTTGTGGTAGTATATTGTGCTACACTGTGGTATTCTGCTAGGATAGTATTTTGCGCTATGGTATTGCTGACCATGCCTACTTGTGTTCCTCTGCCTTCTGTCAATTTAGACCCGCCTACAACATGTGGCCACTATTAGGATTTTTCCAGGGCCACCTTAAGTTCCCTGTCTTCCCCTGCAATGATTGACAAAACAAGACACAGTAGGCGAGTGGTGGAGTGGGAGACCCTGTGGAATAGCCAAAAAAGACTAAAACAGAAATTAATAATTACAACAGAACTAATAAAATTATATGAATTGTGAGTTTATAATATAATATTCATGTAAACTTTTTTTGTTATATTTAAAAAGTAAATTTGTTACCTTGACATCTCTTTTGTTATATGCTCAAGATTTTCATAATTGAATTAGTTCTGATTTGTTCGATGGCAGTGAGTTTCCATTTGCTGGATGTTGTATTTTACTCCAACATCTAATGTAACCTATTCAAGAGCAGCTTGAAACATTGGTCATTCTTTTTTTTCTCCACTAACGTGACCTTCAAGTCAGGTGTGAATCCCATTACTGTCAGCAGGTTTTCTTTATATAGAAGCTGTAGGTTTATTCGGACGCCGGGATGTAGGTGTTCTGTATGTGCTTGACAGCTCTTTGTACAGGATGGCTATTACCGTGGTAATATTTCACTTTTGTATTTTGGTTTACTGTATGCACAGAAAAATACATAAGAGAATAAAAATTCAACAAAGAAAAACTGAATACCATTTTTTTCTAAATTCACCCAAAAGTTTGTGTTTATTTCATAAAATGTGAGTGTAACTCTGTCCAGACATTGAAATAAATGTCTTCTGCACTTGAAATACAGAGTCAACAAGTTGAAACTTTGCGCTAAAAAATTGCTACTTATTGCCCCTTTTTAGTCATCTTGTTACCTTTGTAAGAAGTGGGCAGGGCACGGCCTGGAGGGGGCAGAGCTTAAGTGTTCATTCATTACTTGTGCCAGGTTTCTGGTGCAAGAATTTTCTAAAACCCTAGTTAGCCACACAATCTTACCGAGAAGTGCCAAAAATATTAAGAGGCATGTGTCTGGTAATTTGTTGCAAATCTCCATCAGTGTTAGGAAAAGCGAGTTGTGGCCCCTATAAAGATATACACCGAAATTAATCAGCAGTGATGTTTGAACCTAAAAATGTAATGGGGCTAAAAAGTCAAAATGTTTGTAATTGGGTCCTTGGCTCAAATCTGAGCCGGGGCAACATCTGTTCTCCGTTTGGGTTTCTTCTTACATTCATGAAAGTAGTTACTTATGTAATAGGCTGTTGTATGTGGTGAATATAGGGAATATAGATTGTTAGCTGTACTGTAGCCAGGGGCTAACACAGTGACAAACAGGAGGGGGTCACAGAGCAATAAAGCACTTTCAGCTGCTTCTTGGCTCCACCAGATCCTTAACTATCCAGACCAAACTGTGACAATACTGTGTCTATAATTCCTGTTCATCAACATCAATGAGTAGGCTATTGTGGCATGACTTTGACCTGTGTGGACATTTTTTCTTAAAAATACATTTTGGCCGTTTTACAGAATTTTATTATTTTGTGACATCTTCAAGCAAGACGGCCTCAACGGCCTCTTCACACTCAAATGAATAAGATAAGTGTGATTTTTATTTTTTTAATTTCTACCACCATTTCAGGGAAAATTGATTTGTTACCTCAAATGAAGTAATTTGGCTTTACGGCGAATCAGATTTTTCCTGAAATTCCTTTGATTCTCTGAACACTAATTATGACATTATATTCATTATCCTTGTACAATAATATCCCTGCAAGAACTTCCTTGTGCTGTGACATCATAACTATGTATGTGCCTTATTCCTAAAAAAAGGTGACACCTGCACTCCATAGAAAAGAGCTATGGTGCCATTGAATGACTAGAGCCACACTGAAGGGAAAGTAATATGACAGCACTCATTATGTCATGCTCAGAAGATAATTTTATTAGTACACTTAAGTTCAGTTAGGTCCAGATTAAATAATTATGTGCTATCATATGAGATAAAAAGTTTCTGTAAATATCCTGTAGACCTTCCTCAGCTATATGTCCTGTGACATCACTGTGTTCCTTATTCCTGTACTGTGACATCACTATGTTCCTTATTCCTGTCCTGTGACATCACTATGTTCCTTATTCCTGTCCTGTGACATCACTATGTTCCTTATTCCTGTCCTGTGACATCACTATGTTCCTTATTCCTGTCCTGTGAGACCACTATGTTCCTTATTCCTGTCCCGTGACATCACTATGTTCCTTATTCCTGTCCTGTGACATCACTATGTTCTTTATTGCTATGCTGTGACATCACTATGTTCCTTATTTCTGTCCTGTGACATCACGGTACATATTTTACCTATTTATATTCACATAGTCCCCAAGGCTTTATAGACATTATCATCACCTGTTGTCCCCAATGTAGTTCCCTATCAGTATGTCTATGGAGTGTGAGAGGAAACCAGAGAACCTGAAGGAAGCCCACACAAACACATGGAGGACATACCAATGAATGCAAATGTTGTCCTTGGTTAGATTTGAACCTAGGACCCCAGCACTACAAGCCACCAGTGCTCACCACTGAGCCACTATGCTACATCTGCACTGTATACATTGTACCTGTACTCTGGCATCACAGTGTGCATTATTCCTGAAATATAAGATAACTGTGCACATTGTCCTACTATTATGACATGACTGTGTTCATTATTCATGTACTGTGACATCACGGTGTGTATTTAACATGTGCATTAGGGAGACAAGAATTTAGTAAAATCTTCTGAACTTGCTGCTAAATGTTTTCATGGTGGAGTGAGGCCCTGTTTCATTCAGTCCATTAAAATAAGCACGAAGTCCAATTCTGATGTGGGTTCCCTAACTCCAGGAGCCCCGTACCAACGCCAAGGGCAGCCTCCATGGTCCATGCACCCTTGGACTAATATCAGAGTACAGCACTGAGATATATAATGGTGCTACATCAACAAAAGGAAATAAATCACTGACATTTCTTTGAAACTCTGTATTAAACAGAAGAACCTATAGAGGGATGAGGACTGGAAACGTCCGTACAATTTGATACTTCTTGCCGCAAAAACTCAACCTCAATATAGTGAAGATAATTCCAAATTATTAATATGTAGGTGACAACGTGTTTCACAGTTAATACACTCCTTTTTCAAGTCTTCAAGTCCGTGCCCCCTGAAACCACGCCATCTGATTCAGGGGGCGTGGACTTGCAGACTTGAAAAAGGAGTGTATGTACTCCGAAACGCATTGTCACCTACATCTTAATAAAAAGGAATTATCTTCAATACATTGAGGTTGAGTTTTTGCGCTAAGAAGTATCAAATTTTACAGACTTTTCCAGTCCACATCCCTCCATAGTTCACTTAATCATTCGAACGAGGAGTGAACGATAATGGCAGCGCCAAATATTTGCCTTCACGAATGTTGTGCCTACACATAAAAATGTATTATTCTTAACCTATTTCTTAAAAGAACCTACTACCCTATGAGCACCTCTTCCTCTTTTTAGCCACATATGCCAAAAAGAAGACTCTGTCATTGTACCGCCATGAAAACCTACTCCTTACCTCCCAGTCCGTGTTACATGTGGCAAGAAGACTTAATCTAACTGTAATAAGCATTTTTAAGAAGAAGCATTTGGAAAGCGTTTCTATCCATCACATTCGCTAAGCCTGTATTTTAAGGCTTTGTGGCCGGATTATTCTTTTTTAACATGCACATTTATAATTTCAGCGGCATAAATAATGTATAACCGTCGAAGCAACAGTTCATGGCTCACTAGTGCAAGCAGCATGATAAACACAGAGATGGACAGAACGCTTTGATTCTAGCTGCACAGTGCACGCTCGGCTCCCTTTGGTAAAATACCAGCACATCAATATTCCTCTGCAGCTATCCGGAACCCAATATGAGTAAACACAAAGGAATACTTTCTCAGTTGTGCCCCTCAGCTGCAATTTCTGCTCATCGGATTTCATGAGGTAAAATGTTAATTAGGCCGTAGGCTTGTTTAGTTAATTTTTCTGTTAAACTGATAGATAGCTATCACTGCCACACACTGCTGATTGTGACTTTCCTATTTAATTGCTTTTTAGGCCACCTTTTATGCTATGTTTCAAATGTTAATTGTAAAAAAAGTGACTTATTTTTGGTATTTATTTTTTTCTTTATTCTATTGATGACCATATTAGACTGCAACAGGCACTGTTTCTGTAGAGATTGTAAGCATGGGCATAACGACCATCGCCGCAGACCATGCGACTGCTATGGGGCCCAGGGCAAGAGGGGGCCCAGTCTTAGTTGGGATTTTCTCCTCTTCTACTGGAGGTGAAAACTTGGTCAGGACTCTACCCTCTAAAAGAAACAACTTTTAGCAAATGAAGCAGTGGAAAAATGGTCCAAGGGTCATTGAAAGGGGTTTAGGCAGAAATCCTTATGTCCTATGTGGGGGGCCTGGTTTCATCCTTACTATGGCACCCTTACTTCTCTATGTACACCACTGATTGTAGGCACTAGATCACTAGATCACACTTTGCTGTCAAGATGATCAAGCCTGGCCTATGTACCCACATTGCACTATAGGAAAAATAAAAACTCAACCATATTTTCACACCTTTTCTACCTTTTATTGGGTGAAGCATGACATGTACAGATAGAGAGACGAAAAGAGCCAACCCGATGCAGGAATGGTCATGACTCTACACGAACACTATGGAGTATTGGTAACTGTGGTTCTGAGGTTCTTTCCAACATTGGTTGTATAAAGTATTTATCTAGAGCTGTATAACATCAATGTACATACTGTAAACAATTTTGTGACCAGGATTCAAAAGAAGAACTGGAAAAGGCACAGGCAAGGCTTCAGGCTGTGTTCTGTGCAATGTGCAAATCCTCCGCCTACTGTATGGGGAGGTAGAGATGTCAGCAGCCAGGGACATAGCTACCATAGTGGCAGTCTTAGTTGGGACTTCTCTTCTACTGGAAGTGAAAACATGGTCAGGACTCTACCCTCTAAAGGAACAACTTTTAGCAAATTAAGTTGTGGGAAAATGGTCCAAGGGTCATTTTAAAGGGTTTAGGCAGAAACCCTTCTGTCCTGTGTGTGGGGGGCCTGGTCTGATCCTTGCTAATGGACCCTTACTTCTCTATGTACACCACTGATTGTAGGCACTAGATCAAGAGATTACACTTTGCTGTCAAGATGATCATGTAAGCCCAGCCAATGTGCCACATGGTCACTATAGGAAAAATAAAAACTCAACCATATTTTCACACCTTTTCTACTTTTTATTGGGTGAAGTATGACATGTACAGATAGAGAGACGAGAAGAGCCCACCCGATGCAGGAATGGTCTACACAATCACTATGGAGTATTAGGAACTTAAGAACTATGGTTCTGAGGTTCTTTCCAACATTGGTTATAGAAAGTATTCATCTAGGTAGGTATGTAGAGCTGGATAACATCAATGTACATACTGCAAACAATTTTAAGTTATGATCAGGATTCTAAAGAACTGGAAAAGGCACAAAGTAACACATGCAAGGCTTCAGGTTGTGCTCTGTGCAACATTATGCATGTCATGGGCAATGTGCAAATATCCAGCCTGCTGTATGGGGAGGTAGAGATGTCAGCAGCCAGGGACGTAGCTACCATAGTGGCAGAGCTACTGAGCCCAGGGCAAAAGGGGACCCAGTCTTAGTTGGGATTATCTCCTCTTCTACTGGAGGTGAAAACTTGGTCAGGACTCTCCCTCTAAAGGAACAACTTTTAGCAAATGAGGCAGTGGAAAAAATGGCCCAAGGGTCATTGAAAGGGGTTTAGGCAGAAACCCTTCTGTCCTGTGTGAGGGGCCTGGTCTAATCCCTGCTATGGGTGTTAGGATGGCGCGCCGCGTGACAGCACAGTCCCGCCGTCTAGCGCGATCACATTGACCATTGCGGTTTTTCTGCTATAGTCTGTATTGTCTCTATGCTGAGATCTAGGGGTGTGGCTGGCTCCTAGACTCAGTTGAGTGACAGATGCAGTGTCCTATCCGTGGGAGTACTGGGCTGCGGGTCTTGTCCAATCAGGCTACACCCCTCCCTATATAAGGTTGTGAGTTTGACACGCCCGCTGCCTAGCACCAAAGCAATTGTATTGAGAGAGCTGGGAGCTGGCCTGTGTGTCTGCTAGCATCAAGTGGATGCTACTCCTCTTTCCTACTATCTGTCCCGGCAATGCCTCTGGTCGACTCTTAGACATTGGCGCATGGGGAGCCGGCCCCTCTGTTCTTCCGCCTGTCTCTTGTACTTAAGTTAGCCTTTTATATTTAGGCAGCAGGAGTCTGTGTGGCTGTTGTGGTTGTGGCTCGTACTCTGGGCCTCTGGCCAGGGTCACAACACTACTTATAATTTAGTACCCAGTGTGTACGTCCCTGTTCACATTGATCAGGTTTTGTGTTGACTATTCTCTGTGGTGTTAACAGAGGAAGTCCGTTGCTAGTGGCAACGAGCGGGTCCAACACAGCTGCACCTGAGCTGTATTATCAGGTGTCCAGCGGGTCCTCGCTGCACCATATTATATTATTTTTTTAATATAGTGTGGCAACCGTAACAGTGTGCTAGGCCCAGAACCCCGCTGTTATGGATCCCAAAGTGCACATGTCGGCTGCAGTGGAAAACCTGAACGCTCGTCTAGCTACCCTCGAGCGTCAGGCCACGCAAACGCCAGCTGTGCTTTCTGTAAGCCCTGCCGATATAGCATTGGCAGTGGCCCAAGCAGTTTCACAAGTGTTAACTAATCTGCCACAGCCCGTGAAATCCTCTGTGCCTCTGGTTATCCCTGAGAGATACGCCGGAGATCCCCTGGGCTGTCGGGGATTTGTTAATCAATGTACTCTGTTTTTGGACGCCAATCCCGCACGTTTCCGGACGAAGCAGCGAAGGTAGCCTTTGTCATTTCGCTGCTCTCCGGTAAGGCTTTGGCGTGGGTTACTCCTTTGCGAGAGAGAAAGGCGGAAGTACTAAATTCACTTGAGACATTTTTCAAGACTCTGCGCTCAGTGTTTTTAGGGCCTACTCCGCAATCCCTCTACGCATCCCAGCTGCTCCGGCTCCGTCAGCAAAAAAACTCAGTCGCACAATATTCCATAGAGTTTCGGACTCTGGCGACTGAGTTGGACTGGCCGGACCAGGTGCTGGTGGCCATTTTTTGGGAGGGTCTTTCCTCCGGAATTAAGGACGAGCTGGCTGGTAGGGAGCTTCCTACCACGCTAGAGGGCCTTGTATCGACTGCCTTGCGAATTGACAACCGCTTTTCGGAGCGTGCGCATGAGCAGTCGTTTGAGAGGAATAGTCGTCCTTCAGGCCGTATATCATCGGACACTCCCATAAGTACTGTCCCTCGCGATAGGGGGAACAGTACGGAGTGGGGACCGAAGGGTCCCGAACCGATGGACACCTCCACGGCCGCTGTCCCTCGGGATAAAGGGTACAGACGGTCAAGGAGGCTGGTGTGTTTCCGTTGTTGGAGGCCGGGACACAGGGTGTCATCCTGTCCGGAGCTCCAGGGAAACGACCAGACCCAGTAGCCATCAAGGGGGGCTCTCTGGGTATGAATAAACCCCTTGGGAAAATACGGGTCCCGGTCTCCTTCAGGATTGGGGAGACTTGGGTCGCCAGTGGCGCCTTCGTGGACTCCGGGGCGGCAGCAAGTTTCATGTCCCGGGAATTTGTAAAGAAACATAATATTCCCGTGCGCTTGCTGTCTACCCCGTTGCCAATTACAGTAGTCGATGGGTCCCAGTTGCAGGTCCAGATCTGCGATCAAACTTCACCAGTGATCATGCAGACTGGATTCCTACACACGGAGGTGATCTCCTTTTACATCTTGGAGGGACTCTTTGATGACGTGCTATTGGGGCTACCTTGGCTTCAGCAGCACTCACCAACTATTGAATGGCGAGCTGGTGAGATTGTCAGGTGGAGCGCCCAGTGTAAGGAGGAGTGTATGCCACCTATCACTCCACCCTCTGCACCCCCCTGTTCCGGTTGAACTGGAGGGGTTGCCTCCACCATACGCCAGTTTTGCTGACGTATTTTCTAAGAAGGCGGCTGAGACGTTGCCCGAGCACAGGTCGTACGATTGTGCCATTGACCTGATGCCCGGTGCCATGCCACCTCGGGGGCAGGGTTTACCCTTTGTCCTTGCCCGAGACCAAATCCATGTCCGAATACATTGCGGAGAACCTGGCTCGGGGCTTCATTAGGAAGTCTTCTTCTCCAGCTGGGGCAGGGTTTTTTCTTTGTGGCAAAAAAGGATGGGTCTTTGCGACCTTGCATAGACTACCGAGGTCTCAATGCAGTGACGGTCAAAAAATCGGTACCCCCCCTGCCTCTGATCGCAGAGTTGTTCGATCGTTTCAGGGGGGCCACTGTCTTCACCAAATTGGACCTCCGGGGTGCCTATAACCTCATACGCATCAGGGAAGGTGATGAATGGAAAACCGCTTTTAATACCAGGGACGGGCACTATGAGTACCTGGTCATGCCATTTGGCCTGTGTAACGCCCCAGCGGTTTTCCAGTCGTTTGTCAATGACATCTTCCGTGACCTTCTTCTGAAGTGCCGTAGTAGTCTACCTGGACGATATCCTCGTTTTCTCGGCCAATATGACCGATCATCGGCGAGCGGTTCGATCGGTACTCTCTAGGTTACGTGCCCATCGGCTATATGCCAAGCTAGAGAAGTGCCAGTTCGAACAGTCCAGTCTGCCATTCTTAGGGTACATCGTTTCTGGGGTAGGGTTACAAATGGACCCCCAGAAATTCGACGCAGTACTAAAATGGCCGGAACCCCGTACTCTGAAGGCGGTCCAGAGGTTCCTGGGGTTTTCTAATTACTACAGACAGTTCATTCCCCATTTCTCTTCTCTGGCAGCACCTCTGTCCGCACTCACTAAAAAAGGGGCTAATCCTAAGAACTGGACCCCTGCTGTGGAGAGGTCCTTCGCCTCTCTTAAACGGTGTTTTGTGGAAGCGCCAGTACTACATCGGCCAGATACCACCAAGCCGTTTGTGTAGAGGTTGATGCCTCGTCAGTGGGTGCAGGTGCTATGCTTTTCCAGAGAAATGAAGTAGGGAAGAAGGTTACTTGCGCCTTCTTCTCTAAGCTGTTTTCTCCTGCCGAGAGGAATTACGGCATTGGGGACCGAGAACTGTTGGCTGTGAAGTTGGCACTGGAAGAATGGCGTCATCTCCTGGAGGGTGCCGCTTTCCCAGTGCACATATTCACAGACCATAAGAACCTCACTTATATTCAGTCGGCACAGAGGTTAAATGCCAGACAAGCCAGGTGGGCCCTGTTCTTTTCCAGGTTCAACTTCATCCTCCATTATGTCCCTGGGGAGAAAAATCTGCGGGCTGACGCCCTGTCTCGGTCCTTTGAGACCGAGGAGGATGAGGAAGTTGAGCCTCGGTTGATAATCCCACCGAAAAACAACTGGTGGTGAATCCAGTGGCGATCAACAGGGTTCCCCCTGGCAAAACATTGGTTCCGCAATCACGGAGGGAGGAGGTTATGTCTTGGGGACACTCCTCTCGGGTAGGGGGTCACTTTGGTGTCCGACGCTCAGTGGAGCTTATATCGCGACATTACTGGTGGCCTACTCTGGTTGCGGATGTCCGGGCATATTTGCAGGCATGTGTGACCTGCACATGCAACAAACCCTTGCGTCAGCGCCCCGCAGGGTTATTGTCCCCACTTCCGGTGCCGAACTCTCCCTGGCAGGTGTTAGGGATGGATTTTGTGACCGATCTGCCCATCTCTCAAGGGAGGAAAGTGATCTGGGTGGTCACAGATCATTTCACCAAAATGTCCATCCTGGTGGCCTTGCCTGGCCTACCTTCTGCTAGGGAGTTGGCACGCTTATTTACCCGTCACATTTTTCGGGTACATGGTATGCCCGAAAAGATTGTGTCGGATCGTGGGCCACAGTTTTCTGCCCATTTTTGGAGAGCTTTGTGTCGGCTGCTCCAGGTTGAACTCTGCCTGTCATCTGCTTTTCACCCGCAGAGTAATGGATTGGTGGAGCGTATGAACCAATCCATGGAAACATATCTGCGCCACTTTGTGTCGGCCAGGCATGACGACTGGGTAGAATTATTACCCTGGGCAGAGTTCGCTCTGAATAATGCAGTGGCAGATTCAACCGGTTCTTTTTGCTGTACGGGCGACATCCGCGAATTCCGTTGCCTATACCTGTGGCTTCTGACGTGCCAGCTGTAGCTGATTGGGCAGCGCATGCCCGAGAGGTCTGGGACCAGGCTCAGTCCTCTATGGTCGCGTCCAAAGACAGAATGCGTGTAACGGCTAATACCAGACGCAGACCCGCATCTGAGATGTCGCCGGGTGATCTAGTTTGGCTCTCCTCCCGCAATCTTCGGCTTCGAGTGCCCTCTCTTCGTTTTGCTCCTCGATACGTTGGTCCCTTTAAGATTTTGGCCCGTCTTAACAGTGTCGCATATAAGTTGCGCCTGCCTCCATCTTGGCGCATCGCCAATGCCTTCCATGTGTCACTCCTCAAACCAGTGGTGATGAACCAGTTTTCTCGGCAACATCCGGAGGAATCCGAGTCACCACAGGATGACTTCGTGGTACATGAGATTCTGGATTCCAGAACTGTTCGTGGTCGGTTATACTATTTGGTGGACTGGGAAGGCTATGGGCCAGAGGACCGTACATGGGAGCCGGTAGAGAATATCCACGCTCCTCGTTTGGTGGCTGACTTTGAGCGCCATCGTGGACGGGGTGCGGGATCGGGCCGAAGAGGGGGGGGTAGTGTTAGGATGGCGCGCCGCGTGACAGCACAGTCCCGCCGTCTAGCGCGATCACATTGACCATTGCGGTTTTTCTGCTATAGTCTGTATTGTCTCTATGCTGAGATCTAGGGGTGTGGCTGGCTCCTAGACTCAGTTGAGTGACAGATGCAGTGTCCTATCCGTGGGAGTACTGGGCTGCGGGTCTTGTCCAATCAGGCTACACCCCTCCCTATATAAGGTTGTGAGTTTGACACGCCCGCTGCCTAGCACCAAAGCAATTGTATTGAGAGAGCTGGGAGCTGGCCTGTGTGTCTGCTAGCATCAAGTGGATGCTACTCCTCTTTCCTACTATCTGTCCCGGCAATGCCTCTGGTCGACTCTTAGACATTGGCGCATGGGGAGCCGGCCCCTCTGTTCTTCCGCCTGTCTCTTGTACTTAAGTTAGCCTTTTATATTTAGGCAGCAGGAGTCTGTGTGGCTGTTGTGGTTGTGGCTCGTACTCTGGGCCTCTGGCCAGGGTCACAACACTACTTATAATTTAGTACCCAGTGTGTACGTCCCTGTTCACATTGATCAGGTTTTGTGTTGACTATTCTCTGTGGTGCTAACAGAGGAAGTCCGTTGCTAGTGGCAACGAGCGGGTCCAACACAGCTGCACCTGAGCTGTATTATCAGGTGTCCAGCGGGTCCTCGCTGCACCATATTATATTATTTTTTAATATAGTGTGGCCACCGTAACAATGGGGCCCTTACTTCTCATTGTATGCCACTGTCAGCAGCCCAGAAAAGGTACAAATTTAAAATTGTCATCGGACCTCTGCTATGCAGTACTGTTCAGAAAACTGCAAGAGCTAGCAGTGACATCAGTTGTCACAATTATAGGCGACAATGTGGCCAAGAAACATGATGACCTATGACAGAAGGATACGACCTAATATTCCTGCTGACCATGACTATTTCTTTTCCTAAAAGCTAGACCTAATCCTTTGAGCATGGGCGTAACTACCATAGCGGCAGACCATGCAACTGCTATGGGGCCCAGGGCAAGAGGAAACCCTTCTGTCCTGTGTGGGGGGCCTGGTCTGATCCTGGCTATGGGCCCTTACTTCTCTATGTACGCCACTGCCTTTGAGGACATGTAAAGAACAATCACACTATAGCCTTGATGAGGCGCAATGCTGCAGTGTTTTTAAGGGCATGATTAGAAATGCAAATGTTTTTGAGGATAATTGGCAAATTAATGGAGTTTAGTTCAGTGATAAATTGAGTCAGAATTAAAATGACATTTCTTGTTGTTCAGACAGTACGTGTCTACCTCGAATGACATGCTTCTCATAATGCATGGTGCACGGAAATTGTCTTCCCTAGGTTCCTACTGTGTGACCCTAATAAATACTGTCAATCCATGACTATAACGCAGAGTTGTAACATATCTATACATAGTGATCTGTCAATATTAGGAAGTCTTGCTTCATTCTAGTTTTCTTACAACTTGTATCTATTTTATAAAGGCTAATTAGAATCACAATTAATTTATTTTAGCTTAATATAACTTTTTATAGCATGGGCCAACTTCATCTTAAAGGGCAGGGACACTCATTAGGACATAACCGTTTCTCCCGTCCTCATGCCACTCAATGTGATGATATTTAGATGAAGTGAACCTCACTGATAAAGTTCAATGTATTTATATAGCATCTTTTATTTTTATCCCAGCGCTTCAGGATTACAGTCTGATTCTCTTCCGATGATCTAATAAAACTTTCCTTTTTATGCCCTTGAAATAGAACTGATACCAAGTCGAGGAAACAAAATTAGAGTGGAGCTGGAGCTGTCACGGTACGTAGAGGTCAGCCTCAACATTGATTCCGAGGAGCATATCAAGCATGTTTGTTTGCAATTATAGCAGCTTAAAGCACAGATGATCTCCTCGATACATAATTACTAATGCACACGACATGTACTGCAAGCAAATTCTATTACAAAAAAAAAATTAGTGGTAAGAAAATTCATCAGGAAATCAGGAATCAAAGTCATCTGACAAGGAAAATGCACAAGAGTTTCTACCTTCTCCACAGTCTGATATGCACATAAGGTATTATGGAAGTTGTTCCTCCTGATGCAGGTTGACAGAGGATGAGGTAGGATGTCAACTGTCAACATGATGGTTTCTTTATTTATTTTGTCATATCCTGCCTCCTCTCTGACTCACACACTTCCATAGGTCTGTCATAGATTGCACTGATCTTATCACCCCAGATAGCCAATCACATGGGTCCTGATTATTTGTGCTGCTCTTTGATGCAACATCCTTGTGTCTGCAACCGCAGATAGGACATGAGTTGTGTAGCTTTCAGTACAAGTGAATTCCTTGCTGCCATTTTTCCATTTTGGATAAAGACTATATAATGTAATAGTGGCTCACCAAACAATACTCCACAGGAGTAGAGGTGCTAACAATCACTGGCTAACCCTTTGCCAGAAAAAAGAGATAAAAGTGGTTGATGTGGTATTGGTGTGCACTCTCTGCAGCTGGGTGTGTAGCTCGATTTCAACAGATATTTCAGGAGTATATATATTCAACATCAAATATTTATTAATAACGAATATCATAAATGCATTAAAAGAGTGTCCAATAAAATCTGCCAGCGCTGGTTCCAGATCTATAATACAGGTATACAAATAATACAATGTACATACTGTATATATAGTAGATAAGATTTGATCAACAATATAAAAATAATGGTAAATCTAATAAAAAATCTAATAAATCTAATAATAAATATGAATCCTACAATGGTTGTAGCCTGCAATGCGTAGTCTTTAGGTGTCCTATAATATGGACATTTGCAAGTTCAGGATTCCTTGTTGCGAGTATGTTTAAGTTACAGCTTTGAAACAATGTAACTAAAAGATGGTACAATGTGGTTATATTGTTACTGCAAACTCTCCCGCCTGTGACAGAGGGAAGAGGATTTCCTTCCTTCCTTTCTTCATTGTTTCACTCATTTTTACTTTCTTCTTTCTTCCCTCCTCTCATCCCACTATTCCCTCATCTTGCTTCTTTCCTTCCGTGCCTCTTTCTCCATTTTCTCCCTTATTCTTTCCTACCATCCTACCTTCTTTACTTTCTTGCTTCCTTTTTTCCATTCCCTTCCTTTCTTCTTTTTCCCTTGTTTTCTTCCTTCTTCCCTCCTCCCATTCCACAATACTCCCCCTTCTTGCTTCCTTCATTCCCTCTTTCTCCCTTCTTTCCTTCCTTCCTTCCTTCCTTCCTTCCTTCCTTCCTTCCTTCCTTCCTTCCTTCCTTCCTTCCTTCCTTTCCTCCTTCCTTCCTTCCTTCCTTCCTTCCTTCCTTCCTTCCTCCTTCATTTTCTCCCCTATTCTCTCTTACCATCCTCCCTTCTTTTACCTCCTTGCTTCCTTTTTTCCATTCCCCTCATTTCTTCATTTATTTATTCCTTCCTTCCTTTTCTCCCTTATTCTCTCTCACAATCCTCCCTTCCTTACTTCCTTTCTTCCTTTTTCTATTCCCTCATTTCTTCACTCCTTCATTCCCTTCTTCCTGTCATAAATATGATGTAGGGGTACATACATGTAATAAATATAGAATAGAATGAGATATGCAGTGTAGTATTAGGTAATACATAATGTGTGATTTCTGCTGAAGAGAAGCTCATGGCTCATCGTGTTGAAGCCTCCATTCTATCCCAGCATGATGGAGACAAGCAGACTGGGTCTCTGCCAGCTACAGAGCTGCAAAGCTGACCTTCACCTGCATTAAATGGACAGTTCTTCTCATCTTCCTGTTATATGTAACTCATCTAGCTGCCATGTACAAATTTCAAAAAGGCCTCAACTACCCTGTGCTAAAAAGGATACTGGAGGAAGAGAATTATTTTTGGGGGTGAATTGAAAAGTTTCAAGCAAAGAAAATTCAATATTCAATGTTCTCCACTGCCATCATTAACACCTCCCTTTTTTCCCTTCTTCTCTCCAAGCACCCTTTCTTCCTTCCCTCCTCTTTCTTCCTTGCTTCTTCCTACCAATCTCTCTTCATTTTCTTCTCCTTCCTTCCTTTATACCTTCCTATCCATCATCCCTTCCTTTCCTTCCCTCCCTTTCCCCTTTTATAAAGTACAGGCTACTTTTATCTTTTAATATCTCTTTATTATTTCTTCAATTACCTTTAAAAAATTTAATTTGAGGCAAATTCCTGTCATAGTGGACACTGATTATTAGGTTGCAGCAGTGATCAGCAGATATCTGCTATGAATAACCATGTCTACTGTGTCCCTATATTCTGCTTCATGCTGGCACCTATTAGCACATCCTTTGTTGATCGAACATAACTCGGCTGTCTTAGATACTTCCTTCAAATATTCCCAATGCACTTGTAAAACAGGTAATACCGGCAGTTAAACTGCAGATATACTTTATTACCTGATGTGCTTTCATTATCTCACCACAGTGCAACCACATTAACTTTAGGGAAAAGGACCATTCATTTCATGATATCTATTGGAAGGGTACATTTTCTTGGGGGGGGGAGGACACAGTCAATTTGTATTCTAATTTTCCATCCAGCTTCTTCACGGGTAACACATATAATAGACACTTCCAAAAACCTTGAATGGCACCAAACCTTCATTGGTTTTGAAATATATACATCTTTTTCTTTTCTCAAATTTTTGCTATGAGGCTCCAATTTCTCATGAGAAAATTCCTTACAAGACTGCAACATTTTAGAAAAATCATTGACTGGCTACAAATTCAAATCACAACAACTGGACATGGACATAGATATAAATACACAGCATCGCAAAATTATACAGTATATCATGTGGCATATCAGGATATGTCCGGCCAAGAGAAAACTTACCTTCCTCCTTCCTCTCCCCACTTCCATCTATCCTCCCTTCCTCCATCCCTTCCTTCCTTCTTGCTTCCCTCCCAACTCTCTTTTGTTTCTTTCTCCTTTGCCCCTTCCTTCCGTCCTTCCCTTGTGCCTTTCTTCATTCCTAGCTTTCTTCCTCTCTTCCTCCTCCCCCCTCCATAGTACCTCTCTTCCTGCTTCCCTTTCTTCCATTTTCCTTCCCTTCCTCTCCTTTGCTTCTTCCTTCTTTCCTTACTTCCTTCCTTTGTGCCTTCCTTCATTCCTAGCTTTCCTCCTCTTCTCCTCCTTTCTCCCTCTTCCACCCCACCTCTCTTCCTGCGTCCCTTCCTTTTTCCTTCCTTCCCCCTCTTTTGTTTCTTCCTGCTTTCATTCCTTCCTTCATTCCTTTGTGCCTTCCTTCATTTTTAGCTTTCTTCTTCTCTTCTTCCTTTCTCCCCCATCCATCTCACCTCTCTTCCTCCTTACCTTCCTTCCTTCCTTCCTTCCTTTTTCCTTCCCTGTCCACATTTGACCCAGTAACGGAAATAGAAGTCTCTAGGCTCCTCTATTATTCTCGTCCTACCACATGCGCCTCTGACCGCATTACCTCATACCTACTCCAGTCTCTCTCTCCGGCTGTCACCACTCACCACAACTAAAATCTCTCTTCTGGTATCTTTCCCTCCTCTTTCAAACACTCTATTGTTACTCCATTAATTAAAAAAAACATCTCTCGACCCATCGAGCACAAATAACTGCAGACCAGTTTCCAATCTTCCCTTCATCTCTAAATTCCTGGAGCGTTTGGTCTACTCTTGCCTCATCCAC
Organism: Rhinella marina; assembly: GCA_900303285.1. Lineage (NCBI taxonomy): Eukaryota > Metazoa > Chordata > Amphibia > Anura > Bufonidae > Rhinella > Rhinella marina. Next base: position 46,430 of record ONZH01030615.1, read on the forward strand.
ATCTCTCTGATCACTCTCTCCTTGATCCACTACAATCTAGTTTCCGCCCCCTACATTTGAGAGAAACTGTCCTTACCAAAGTGACAAATGAGCTGACAGCACAACGGGGACTACTCTCTGCTCATTCCTCTTGACCCCTCTGCAGCTTTTGATACTGTAGACCACATCTCCTACTCACCATACTCCAATCCATCAGCCTAAAGGACACTGCCCTCTCCTGGTTTTCTTCCTATCTCTCTGGTCGCTCCTTCAGTGTATCATTCACTGGCTCCACTTCTTCACCTCTCCCCCTCACTGTTGGAGTTCCTCTCCTCTTCTCTTCTCTTTGTACACAGCCCCAATTGGACAGACCATCAGCAGATTTGGCTTCCAGTACCATCTCTATGCTGATGACACACAACTGTACACGTCATCCCCTGACATCACCCCGGCTGTACTACAGAAGACCAGTGACTGTCCGTCCGCTGTCTCTAACATTATGTCCTCTCTCTATCTGAAACTAAATCTTTCAAAAACTGAACTTCTTTTGTTCTCTCCATCTACTAACCTACCCAAACCTGATATCTCCCTCTTAGTGTGTGACATAATCATCACCCCTAGGCATCACACCCGATGTCTCAGGGTGATGTTTGACACTGCTCTTTCTTTCACCCCCTATATTCAATCTTTCGCTCGCTCATGTCACCTGGACCTCAAAAACATCAGTAGAATCTGCCCTTTCTCACTATGGAAACAAGAAAAACTCTTATTGTTGCCCTGATCCATTCTCGTCTCAATTACTGTACCTCACTATTAATTGGCTTCCCCCTCACCAGACTCTCCCCTCTCCAATCTATTCTTAATGCAGCAGCCAGGGTGACCTATCTGTCCAACTGCTACTCTGATGCCTCCACTTGTGCCAATATTTCATAACATCAAGGTTTTCATATATTTTTTCTTTTTTAGATTAATCTTTGCTACAAATTTTTATATTGTTGTTCACAATCTTTGGATTTTCTTGCATCTTCTGTAGTGTCCTGTCTCTGTTGTTACAGATGATTTCTTCCTCCTCCATGTTGGCAGCCCTCGGTACGTGATGTGTTGTGTGCACAGTCCTTCCCTTTTCCTCTCTGATGATTTCTCAGACTTATTTTGCTTGATACGAGGTTCTGCTCTTTCATTGCTGCAGCAGGCACAAAGTTTACATAATGACTGAAAAACATCTCAAAAACCATCAAACCTATCAGAGCTTTTCAAACTTTAACTTCTGCAAATTTTGGTAATTCTGCTGAAATCACAGTTCTGGTTTGTGCAGCATTGGCTCTACAGTGTCTATCACTGGCGAATGCTTGCACATCACTAAAGCCGTGTTTATTACTCCCAGCAAACTGTGAGGACCTGCATCCCATCACTATGTCATCCAGGAGCTCCAAACATTTCACACTGTGACATTTAGATTACCACTGCTCCAAAAAATTCTGTATATGAAAGAGCCGCAGGTTACATTCTGAAAATGTCTAATAATCTTAAACTTTCCAGTATTAAGAGACGTGGACAACAGGGTCCTCAACAGGCTGAAAATGAATATTATGTCATGAATAGATAGATAGATAGATAGATAGATAGATAGATAGATAGATAGATAGATAGATAGATAGATAGATAGAAAAAAGGCAGCACACTCAAAAGATGGTAAAAAAGGTATTTTATTCAAACATTGACTGGAGTCTATACAGTATCATCAGCTCTTAAAAATGTAAAAAGAATCTAAACATTATTATATTATAATTTTAAATTACATAGATAGATAGATAGACAGACCAATCTGTAGAAACATACAAACGTGGACCCAGGGAGGTTCGGGTTGTCTGAGTTCGGCAGAACTTCAGGTCAAACTTCGGGTTTGGACCCGAACTTGACCCGAACTTCACCCCGAACCAGCACTCAAACTTCACTTTATTATTTTCCATTATAACATGGTTATAATAGAAAATAACAGCATTTTTAAGACAGAATGCTAAATAAAATGGCTATTCAGAGGTTAAAAATAATTTAAAAAAAACTCATCTCATCCACTTGATCGCACAGTCAGTATCCTCATCTTTCTTCTTTCTGCAGGACCTGCAAAAGGACCTGCAATGACATCAGTGAATCAATTCTGCATGAATCTGATATCGTTATAAATTTCTCTGGAGCTATTCCTGCACTAATCACGGTGGCCACTACAGATGAGTGAATCGAAGTTGAAAGTGGAATTCGATCCGAATTTCAGGAAAAATCTGATTTGTCCCAAAGTCAAATTTCTTCACACAACGGATCACATTTTTTCTAAAATGGCTGCTGCACATGTTACAAAGTAAGAAGCCCGGGAACAAGGGGCATCCACAATGCCATGCAGACAGCCAATCAGCAGATAGCCGGCACCTATGATGTCACAGCCCTATAAAAAGCCTTATCCTGCCCGGTCTCTGCCATTTTTCCAGTGAACTTAGTGCAGGGAGAGACGTGACGGGCACTAGGGATAGTGATTAGGAAAGACTTAAGAGTTTTAAAAAAATGAGCAGTTCAGGGAAAGATCATTCATAGTGTAGAGAAAGGATAGGGAGGCATCATCTACACTATAGGGAAATAGCAGGGACAGCTTAGATATAGTGTAGGGATATAATAGGGAGGCATTATATACACTATAGGGAGAGAGCAGGGACAGCTTAGATATAGTGTAGGGATATAATAGGGAGGCATTATTCACACTGTAGGGAGAGAGCAGGGACCAATACTCATGCGGACTCACAGTATTGTTTCACTAGCACAGGGTACTCCTTATGCATGTTTCTGCAAGGCACAGTGTTGTACATATACAGGCTCTCTGCAGCTGGGAAATAGCTGATAGAATCTAATTTTTTTGGAAAATTCAGCAAACTGTCCAAATCAAATTTTTGAAAAATTTGTTCATCTCTAGGGGCCACCATTTGTCAGATATAAAACACATAAGAAGGATCACATGACCTTAGACAGTGGTTCAGCAGGCTTCCCCATAAAGCTTTGCAGGAAGTCCTCTCTCTAGTATAGCCAATCATAAGAGACTATGATCACTTTCCGTTATTCTAGATTTACTTTATGACTCTTCCTGTAAGGGTGTGCGCTGTGAACAAGGACTGACAACTATTTTCTCTGCACCCCTTTCCTGGAATAGTCAGCAGTGACGGGTTACACCAATTTAGTCAAAGTGCACATGATCCTCTCTATAGAGGTTTTATGACCCTTTAAGTGATATTGATCAGGTACTAGATTGTAAAAAAGCCGTGATATAAGCAGGAAAGACTAACACATATAATGGTGAGTGCTCTGGTCATAACCTGGTCAAATACACAGAGCTGATTCGTATACACTGCAATTTTTAAAAAAAAAATTAAAAAAATTGTATGAAATTTTGTGTTAAATTAGATGAATATCATGGAATGTAACAAAACATATAACCAGAAAACTGGAGCCTCCAATCAGCAGAGATTTAGGCTAGGGCTCACGGCGACACTGATCACGCGACACCTGTCGTGGCTAGGATCCCTGAGTAGCGGGGATACCATAGAAATGAATGGGATGACCGCGGCAGTCGCAAGAAATCCAACCGGTTTTCCATTTTTGTTGGCTTCTTTCATGACACATAGGGCTGTTAATAAGTAGGGTTTTCTAGAGAAATGAAGTTCTTTTTAAGGTTTATTTGGGGTAAGCTTACAAAAAAACACTTTGTTTTACAAATTGTAGCTCTTCATTCTTTTTTTTTTTCAAAGAATACCAAATAAAAATAAATATATCATTAAAATGGTTTCCCTAATTATGAATGCTCGTTATGATGCATGGTCCATTCATTTTAATCAGACTGAGCTGCGCCTAGGCCATATGACCAATCAACCTGATGTCAGTGGCCTAGGAATAGGCTGCAGCACTAACCAGAGCACCACGGCCTCTTCAAACAGCTGATTTGAAGGGATGCCAGGAGTTAGTCCCTGTCTGAAGATAGGCTTTTAATATCAAAATTTTGGACAACCCCTTTAAACAGGTCTTAATGGTTGTGGAAGATGAGGTTAACCCCCTCATAATGTAGCTTAGTTCTCTGTTGTGACTATATTAGTAGATAGTCCATGTCTTGACTTTGTAGTGCTTCATCATATTGCGCTTATCTGTTGAGTTTGGTGGGACTTCACCATCATCTTTAGGAGATCTTAAGGGACTAATTAGAATATGAGAGTACCTACATAAGTGTTAACCCTTACCTTTTCTTGAATTTGGTTAGGGACACAGATATCTCACAAAACAAGCTCTCACAGGCTTCAGTTCCCATCCCAACCACTAGGTGGCCACATATACATGCATACAGAATATATATATATCTCTCATGGCAGAGTATCTTAAAATCATGTTTTTGGATTTTTAGTTTTTGCTGATTTTTTAAAAGCTGGCAATCTTTAAAAATGTTGAGCCAAAATGCAGAAGGACACATCTATTAAAGTACTGTTCAATAATGAGAAAAAAGAAGGAAAATAGTCCTTTGCTGACACAGCACCAGCCTACAAACTGCCAATATTTACATACATCATATCTTACTGTACATGGATATCACCCTATGGAGGGACTGACTCATGCACATGTACAGTATCACCATTAATAATGAGTGAATCTTACAAATTGTTTTCTCCATTGGTTCTCCCAAACATTAACAATATTATCATCCAGGAAAAGGAAGGAATATTCCGGTCACATGTTCCACGGCTCTTTCTCCAGTATTCCTCCACTTTCAGGTTAATCTTCCATTTACATGTGCTGATTTGCTGATCAGATTTGACATTTATAGAATGCAATGAAACTCTTTTCTGATATTTCTTTCTTCACTTTTATCTATGTCATTTGTATGTTAATCCCCCCGACCATGAAGGCAACTTCACATCCATTTATATTCCCATGTCTAGCAACACCATACAGATTTCCGTACACATTTTGTAATTACAAGTCATTTTAATTTAATGTGCAGTATTCTGACCTTTTCAGTAGTGTTTCCTGAATACTCTGTCAGAGCCGCCAGTAAAGTCTATTCTAGTACTGCCATACAGTAAATAGTAATGAGGCTCCAGAAATCAGTTCTTTTACCTTAGAAAAAGTTAAGAAAATATCAGTTGGGCAGTATGACATTAATGATTACAGGAAGAACATACCTGATAATGTAAATGTCAAACATAGCAGACTATAGCTGTAATGAATCTCCATATACAGTATATTATTATTGTCTGAAAGCAGTGTTATAGCAGTAATATTCCAGTACATAGTAGGCAGTATTATAGTATTCTTGAACATAGAAGCAGTATTATAGTAGTTATATTCTTGTACATAGGAGCAGTATTATAGTAGTTATATTCTTGTACATAGGAGTAGTATTATAGCAGTTATATTCTTGTAAATAGGAGCAGTATTATATTAGTTACATTCTTGTACATAAGAGACAGTAGTATTACAATTCTAACCTTGTACTTAGGAGGCAGTATTATATTAGTTATATACTTGTACATAGGAGCAGTATTATAATAGTTATATTCTTATACACAGGAGCAGTATTATATTAGTTATATTCTTGTACACAGGAGCAGTATTATATTAGTTATATTCTTGTACATAGGAGCAGTATTATAGTAGTTATATCCTTGTACATAGGAGCAGTATTATAGTAGTTATATTCTTGTATAAAGGAGGTAGTATTATAGTAGTTATATTCTTGTACATAGGTACAATATTATAGTAGTTATATTCTTGTACAAAGGAGCGGTATTATAGTAGTTATATTCTTGTATATAGGAGCAGTATTATAGTAGTTATATTCTTGTACATAGGAGCAGTATTATAGTTTTTATATTCTTGTACACAAGAGCAGTATTATATTAGTTATATTCTTGTACATAGGAGCAGTATTATAGTAGTTATATTCTAGCACATATGAGCAGTATTATAGTAGTTATATCCTTGTACATAGGAGCAGTATTATAGTAGTTATATTCTTGTACATAGGAGCAGTATTATAGTAGTTATATCCTTGTACATAGGAGCAGTATTATAGTAGTTATATTCTTGTACATAGGTACAATATTATAGTAGTTATATTCTTGTACAAAGGAGCAGTATTATAGTAGTTATATTCTTGTATATAGGAGCAGTATTATAGTAGTTATATTCTTGTATATAGGAGCAGTACTTTAGTAGTTATATTCTTTTACATAGGAGCAGTATTATAGTAGTTATATTCTTGTATATAGTAGGTAGTATTATAGTAGTTATATTCTTGTATATAGTAGGTAGTATTATAGTAGTTATATTCTTGTACAGAGGTACAATATTAAAGTAGTTATATTCGTGTACATAGGAGCAGTATTATAGTAGTTATATTCTTGTACATAGGAGCAGTATTATAGTAGTTGTATTCTTGTACATAGGAGCAGTATTATAGTAGTTATATTCTTCTACATAGGAGCAGTATTATAGTAGTTATATTCTTGTGCATAAGAGACAATAGTATAGCAATTCTATTCTTGTACATAGGAGGCAGTATTATAGTAGTTATGCTGTTGTACATAAAAGCGGTACATAGGAGCAGTATTATAGTATTTATATTCTTGTTCAAAGGAGCAGTATTATATTAGTTATATTCTTGTACATAGGAGGCAGTATTATAGTAGTTATATTCTTGTACATAGGAACAGTATTATAGTAGCTATATTCTTGTACATAGGAGCAGTATTATAGCAGTTATATTCTTGTACATAGGAGCAGTATTATAGTATTTATATTCTTGTACATAGGAGGCAGTATTATAGTAGTTATATTCTTGTACATAGGAGGTAGTATTATAGTAGTTATATTCTTATACATAGGTACAATATTATAGTAGTTATATTCTTTTACATAGGAGCAGTATTATAGTAGTTATATTCTTGTATATAGGAGCAGTATTATAGTAGTTATATTCTTGTACATACTGTAGGAGAAGTATTATAGTAGTTATATTCTTATTAGAGATGAGCGAGCATGCTCGTCCGAGCTTGGTGCTCGTTCGAGCATTACGGTACTCGTAAGTGCTTACTGCTCGGACGAGTATCTCGCCATGCTCGAGGAAATGGCATCTCCCGCATTTTGAATTTTTGGCGCCTTTAAACTCAGCCAATCACAAGCCAGGAGACTTTGCGGTACACCCAGCATCACATGGGGCCCTTACATGTCGATAGCAGGGGTTGGCTGGCCTTATCAGGTGACCCTGGAATATACTAGTGACTGCCCGTGGTGCTCGGCTCAGATGCTGTCTGAGGGACAGATCTGCTGCGTTTCAGGGAGAGTGTTAGGGCCTGGATTTAGTTCTCTGTTAGGCAGGAGTGATCTCAAAAGAACCCAACAGCCCTTCTAAGGGCTGCAAGACACTTTTTTTTGTCTCTGGGCTGGCTGGCACTAGTAGTGCAGCTATCGCCATATATAACATTTTTTTTTTATAGTTTTATCTCAGTTATACAAATCCATTTCATACAGCTGTGTGGAACCATTCTGTGTGTCACATTTCAGCTGTCCACTCACCACAAACCACAATCCGTATTTTCTGTCTAGGTGACCTATACTGTACGTCATGTAATTAAAAAAAAGGTCTTTTGCTCTCACTGATACAGCAAAATTAGAAAAATCTGAGTGCGACATTTTTCTGGGTTGCAGTCAAAATAGCCACAGTCAGCAGGGGATGAGTTTGCTCTCTGATAGTTTCTGCACGGCACGTTAAAAAAATATATATATATTTAAAAAAAAAATTAAAAAAAAATAGATTTTTTGTTGTTTTATCTCAGTGATACAAATCCATTTCATACAGCTGTGTGGAACCATTCTGTGTGTCACAATTAAGCTTTCCAGTCACCACAAACCACAATCCGTATTTTCTGTCCAGGTGACACATTCTGTACGTCACCTAATTAAAAAAGGTCTTTTGCTCTCACTGATACAGCTACATTACAAAAATCTCTGTGCAACATTTGATTGGTTTGCAATTAAGCAGACCAAGTCTGCCTAATCCAATAGTTTCCGTGTAATTCCTCCATATTGCATGGTACATAATAACATACGTAATTTTGCTCTAACTTATCCACCTGTATACAAAGCACAATCCGTATTTTCTGTCCAGGTGAACCATTCTGTACGTCACGTAATTAAAAAAGGTCTTTTGCTCTCACTGATACAGCTATATTAGAAAAATCTCTGTGCGACATTTGTCTTGGTTGCAATTAAGCAGACCAAGTCTGCCTAATCTAATAGTTTCAGTGTAATTGCACCATACTGCACGGTACGTAATAACGTACGGAATTTAGCTCTAATTTATCCACCTATATACAAAGCACAATCCGTATTTTCTGTCCAGGTGACACATTCTGGATATCACGTAATTAAAAAAGGTCTTTTGCTCTCACTGATACAGCTACATTACAAAAATCTCTGTGCAACATTTGTCTGGGTAGCAATTAAGCAGACCAAGTCTGCCTAATCTAATAGTTTCTGTGTAATTGCTCCATACTGCACGGTACGTAATAACTAGAGATGAGCGAGTAGTGAAATATTCGAAAGTTCGAAATTCGATTCGAATAGACCGCGAAATTCGACTATTCGACCGGATATCGAATCCCATTAAAGTCTATGGGAAAAAAATGCTCGCCACTTGGAAATCTCAATTCGACCACTTGGAGGTCACCAAGTCCACCCTGGAACCTCAGAAAAGGATGCCAACACTGCTGGAATGCAACTGGGACAGCAGGGGAAGCATGTCTGGGTGCATATAACGCGCCCAAGTCGCACTATTACGCCACTATCACAGCCTCTCAACAATACACTCCAAACACAATCTAACCTCTCTGTAAAGTGAGACCATACAAGGAAACCTTCTTTCCTCTACATTGCCATGGACCCCAAGCCAAACTAGACAAAAAAGAAGATAAAATTCTGCACCCCTTAAAATCACGTTGCCTATGACAACCACAGATGGCATAGGCAAGGGGGAAAGCAAATAGACCCCACC
>ONZH01030616.1:0-31781 GCA_900303285.1 Rhinella marina
GAATACTCCTAGCACTACAGATCCCCAGCTATATCTGCCTAATAACATTACTTCAATCATGTGATTTGCTCCATTATTTTACTTCTATCTACTTTCCCGTTTTTAGATCTCCATCCTAATCCTTAATTGTACATGACTAAATATCATAAACTGATATGACCACTGGAAGAACGTCCAGTTGGACCGAAACATCCGGTCAAACAATGATAAAGAGAGTGGCTACCTACAGGGGTACCACAGGGGTCTGTATTGGGTCCCTATTCTCTTCAATATATTTATTAATGATATTGTAGAAAGGTTTGCATAGTAAAATATCAATTTTGCAGATGACACTAAACTGTGTAAAGTAATTAACACAGAGGAGGACAGTGCACTGCTACAGCAGGATCTGGATAGACTGGAGGCTTGGTCAGAAAAGTGGCAGAATGAGGTTTAACACTGACAAATGTAAGGTTATGCATATGGGAAGGAATAATGCAAGTCACTAGTACATACTAAATGGTAAAGCATTGGGTAACTCTGACATGGAAAAGGACCTAGGAATTTTAGTGAACAGCAAACTAAGCTGTAGAAGCCAGTGCCAGACAGCTTCTGCCAAGGCCAATAAGATAATGGGTTGCATCAAAAGGAGCATAGATGCCCGTGATGAGAACCATAGTCCTGCCACTTTACAAATCACTAGTCAGACCACACATGGAGTACTGTGTACAGTTCTGGGCTCCTGTGAACAAGGCAGATATAGCAGAGCCGGAGAGGGTTCAGAGGAGGGCAACTAAAGTAGTAACTGGAATGGGTGGACTACAGTACCCAGAAAGATTATCAAAATTAGGGTTATTTACTTTAGAAAAAAGACGACTGAGGGGAGATCTAATAACTATGTATAAATATATCAGGGGTCAGTACAGAGATCTCTCCATCATCTATTTATCCGAGGACTGTGACTGTGACGAGGGGACATCCTCTGCGTCTGGAGAAAGAAGGTTTGTACATAAACATAGAAGAGGATTCTTTACGGTAAGAGCAGTGAGACTGTGGAACTCTCTGCCTGAGGAGGTGGTGATGGTAAGTTCACTAAAAGAGTTCAAGAAGAGCCTGGATGTATTTCTGGAGGGTAATAATATTACAGGTTATAGTTACTAGAGAGGGGTCGTTGATCCAGGGAGTTATTCTGATTGCCTTGATTGGAGTCGGGAAGGAATTTTTCCCCCTAAAGTGAGGAAAATTGGCTTCTACCTCACAGGGGTTTTTTTTTTTTTTTGCCTTCCTCTGGAATCAACTGTTACCCTACTTTTATAATTTATCTATTAATTTCTGTAACTGGATCATGGACTCTTTTTGTCTAATATGTGAATAAAATACCTAATCTGCATGAACTACCTGAGTCCTGAAAATTTATACTAGTATATAGCAACTTTTTTAAGTCCTTGCTGGCACCAGTCTATATCAACAGTGTGCGGTCCTCCATTCTAACAAACTTTTCTCTTGATAGACTCATGTTTTCTGCAAGCATTATTCCTGTTGGAGTATTACTTGCCTGAGCTCTGTCTCTCTCTTTCACAAGAAAAGTTAGACAAATTCCAAAGCAGTTAAATTGATTCCCTGATCTCTAGGGCCTGTAGGTGGACCTCCGGAAAAATTGTTTGGAGAGAGGGCCTGTAGGTGGACCTCCGGAAAAATTGTTTAGAGAGAGGGCCTGTAGTTGGACCTCCGGAAAAATTGTTTGGAGAGAGGCCTGTAGGTGGACCTCCTGAAAATTGTGGTAAAGAGTGCCAGTTGGACCTCTAAAAAATGGCGTTTTTTGGGTCAGCGTTAGACAAAGACGACAAAGAGGAGGAGGAGTAGGAGGAGTAGAGAAGAGGAATCGGATACATAAGTAATGTTAATCTTTAGCTGCTTTCCCCCGAAGGAGATTTGAAATCCGATGAAATCCAGGCTTTGTTCATTTTAATAAGCGTCAGGCTGTCAGTGTTGTCAGTTGACAGGCGTGTACTCTTATCAGTGATGACGCCACCAGCTGCACTGAATACCCGCTCTGACAACACGCTAGCGGCAGGGCAGGCCAGAACCTCCAAGGCGTACAGCGCCAGTTCAGGCCACGTGTCCAGCTTTGAAACCCAGTAGTTGTATGGAGCAGACTGATCGGTCCGGACGTTGGTATGGTCAGCTAGGTAATCCCTCACCATCTTTCTGTACAGCTCCCCCCTACACTGCCTAGACTGGGGACAAATATCTTGGAGAGCGTTTCCCTGAGAGTGCTGGACAAGCTGCCTGCTCGCCTCCTCTCCCCTGCTACTTGGCCCACAGAACCACGCCCTCTGCCGCTAGCGGCGTCAGATGGGAAGGATTGTTTCAGCTTGTGCACCAGGGCCTGTTGATATTGATTCACTCTCATACTCCTTTTCTCTACAGGGAGGAGAGTGAACACCCAGTAATCGGTGTTTGAAAACATGCTTCTAACGCGAGGGTCACAGGATAGGCAGCCTAACATGAAGTCTGCCATGTGCGCCAAAGTCCCAATACACAAGAATTCCCTCTCATCACTGGCCAGATTCTCCATTTCCTCCACCTCCTCCTTTTCAGTTAAGAAGGACTGAGCACTGGTACCCTCTTCTGTCTCGCCGACATTCTCCTCCTCTTCCTCCTCATCCTCATCCCCCTCCTCCAATACGCGCTGAGAAACAGACCAGAAGGTGCTCTGGCTATCAAGCGACGTATCTTCCTCCACCGTCTCTTGTGACAAGCGCAAAGCATCCGACTTGATGCTGAGCAGTGAGTTTTTCAACAGGCAAAGCAGCGGGATGGTGAGGCTGATAATGGCGGCATCGCCGCTGACCATCTGTGTTGCCTCCTCAAAGTTGCTCAACACCTGGCAGATATCAGACATCCACGTCCACTCTTCATTGTAGACTTGAGGAATCTGAGTGACCTGACTACCAGTTCTGGTGGAAGTTGACATCTGGCAGTCTACAATCGCTCTGCGCTGCTGGTAAACTCTGGATAACATGTTTAATGTTGAATTCCATCTTGTGGGCACGTCGCACAACAGTCGGTGAACGGCCAGTCGTAGGCGGCGCTGCGCTGCCCTGAAAGTGTCAGCATCTGTGGTCGACTTGCGGAAATGTGCACAGATGCGGCGCACCTTGATGAGCAAATCAGACAGATTGGGGTATATCTTGAGGAACCGCTGAAATATGAGATTGAACACATGGGCCAGGCATGGCACATGTGTCAGTCTGCCGAGTTGCAGAGCCACCACCAGGTTACGCTCATTGTCACACACAACCATGCCTGGCTTGAGGTTCAGCGGTGCCAGCCACAGATCGGTCTGCGCCATGATGCCCTGTAACAGCTCTTGGGCGGTGTGCCTTTTGTCACCTAAGCTCAGCAGTTTGAGCACCGCCTGCTGGCACTTACCCGCGGCACTGCTGCTGTGCCTAAAGCTACCGACTGAAGGCGCCGTGCCCACGGATAGTAATTTGGAGGAGGAGGTGGAGGAGGGGTCGGAGGAGGAGGCATAGTACGTCTGAGAGACCGTGACCGAGGTAGGCCCCACAATCCTCGGTGTGGGCAGTACATGAGCGGCCCCAGGGTCAGTCTCGGTCCCAGCCTCCACCAAGTTAACCCAATGTGCCGTCAGTGAGATATAGTGTCCCTGCCCGGCAGCACTTGTCCACGTGTCCGTGGTTAGGTGGACCTTCTCAGAAACAGTGTTGGTCAGGGCACGGATGATATTCTGTGACACGTGCTGGTGTAGGGCTGGGACGTCACATCGGGAAAAATAGTGGCGGCTGGGGACCGAATACCGAGGGGCAGCCACAGCCATGAGATTGCAAAAGGCTTCGGTCTCTACCAGCCTATAGAGCAGCATCTCCAGGCTCAGCAATTTGGAGATGTGGACGTTGAGGGCTTGGGCATGTGGGTGGGTGGAACTGTATTTCCTCTTGTGCTCCAGCGTCTGCTGTAAAGACAATTGAACGCTGCGCTGGGACACATTGGTGGACGCTGTGGAGGATCGTGGAAGCGAAGGTGTGGTTTTCCGGCGGGAGGCGCTCGTGCTGGGGTCCTGGGCAGGGGGTTGACTAGCAGAGGCAGCGAGTGACACAGGGGAAGGTGGTGTGACCCGCAGGAGGTGAACGGCCTTGGTTCATTGAGTGGGGTGTTTAGCACTCATATGCCTGCGCATGCTTGTGGTGGTTAGGCTAGTAGTGTTGGCATCCCTGCTGATCCTGTAGTGGCACAGGTTGCACACCATAGTCCGTCGGTCATCCTCACTTTCTTTAAAGAACCTTCAGACTTGCGAACATCTAGGCCTCGCCACGGGAGCTTCACTACGTGAAACAGTTGCTGCTGATTCACCAGCTCTGGCCCTGCTTCTTGTTCTGGCCACACCACTGCCTCTTACAACCTGTTCTGGTGCAGCACTCACCTCCACCTCAGAAGCACTGTCTTCATTTGGCTTATCAACCCAGCTTGGGTCAGTCACCTTGTCATCCTCCTATTCCTCAGTCTGCTCCCCCCTCGGACTTCCTGCCCTGACAACAACTTCACCACTGTCTGACAACCGTGTCTCCTCATCGTCCGGCACCTCTTTACACACTTATTCCACTAAGTCAACATTGTCATCATTATCATCACCCACAGACTGCGACAGTTGGAAAACTTGGGCATCGGGAAAGAGGTCAGCAGCAACCTGAGAAGTGGTTTGTGACTCTGGGAAGGGTCCAGAAAACAGTTCCTCAGAGTATGTCGGATCACATTCCAAATTTTCCTGGGAGGGGGCAGACTGGGGGGAAGGAGGTTGAGGTGGAGGAGCCAGAGGAGTTCTCCCTTGGGTAACGTGGGTGGACTGCGTGGAAGACTGACTGGTGGACAAATTACTTGAAGCATTGTCCGCAATCCATGACATCAGCTGTTCGCACTGTTGTGGTTTCAACAGTCCTCTACCACGTGTCCCTGTAAGTTGAGACATGAAGCTAGGGAGTGTAGCTCTGCGGCGTTCCCCTGCTCCCTCATCAACAGGTACTGTCTCACCCTGCCCAGGACCACGGCCTCTGCCCCCTGCAGTAATTGAATGCCCACGCCCTCGTCCTCCGCCCCTTAGCCCTGGGGTTCAACCTTTTCTGTATATAAGTGTATTATATAAAAAAAAAAATGGGCCTGCTGTACTGAAACCCACAAACTTGTTCAATCTGAACAAGAAAATATATAGGTGGATAAGTTAGAGCAAAATTACGTATGTTATTACGTACCGTGCAGTATGGAGCAATTACACTGAAACTATTAGATTAGGCAGACTTGGTCTGCTTAAGTGCAACCCAGACAAATGTCGCACAGAGATTTTGGTAATGTAGCTGTATCAGTGAGAGCAAAAGACCCTTTCTAATTAAGTGACGTACAGAATGGGTCACCTGGACAGAAAATACGGATTGTGCTTTGTATATAGGTGGATAAGTTAGAGCAAAATTACGTATTTTATTATGTACCGTGCAGTATGGAGCAATTACACTGAAACTATTAGATTAGGCAGACTTGGTCTGCTTAAGTGCAACCCAGACAAATGTCGCACAGAGATTTTTCTAATGCAGCAGTATCAGTGAAAGCAAAAGACAGTATTTGATTACGTGACGTACAGTGTGGGTCACCTGAACAGAAAATATGGATTGTGGTTTGTGGTGAGTGGACAGCTGAACTGTGACACACAGAATGGTTCCACACTGCTGTATGAAATGGATTTGTATCACTGAGATAAAACAATTAAAAAAAAAGCGTTATATATGGCGATAGCTGCACTACTAGTGCCAGCCAGCCCAGCCAGGAGACAAAAAAAAATGTCTTGTAGCCCTTAGAAGGGCTGTTGGGTTCTTTTGAGATCACTCCTGCCTAACAGAGAACTAAATCCAGGCCCTAACACTCTCCCTGAAACTCAGCAGCTCTGTCCCTAACGACATCCAGACAGCATCTGAGCCCAGCACCGCGGCCAGTCACTAGTATATTCCAGGGTCACCTGATCAGGCCAGCCAACCCCTGCTATCGACATGTAAGGGCCCCTCGTGATGCTGGGTGTACCATAGAGTCTCCTGGCTTGTGATTGACTGAGTTTCTAGGCACCAAAAATTCAAAATGCGGGAGATGCCATTTCCTCGAGCATGGCGAGATACTCGTTCGAGCAGCGAGCACTTACGAGTACCGTAATACTCGAACGAGCACCAAGCTCGGACTAGCATGCTCGCTCATCTCTATCTAGGAACCTTAATTTGCATGGTATTATATGATGTTCATATAATTTTGGATATTGGCAGTCATTGACTCGCTGATATTTTATCATTTCTTTTGCTGACCCAATGTGCTCTGCATTTATTTCCGTATTAGCTCATTGCATTTTTCCATGATTTTATTTAATTACAATATGTATAGAATAATAATTATTCATTTATTAATAGTCACCAAGCCTTCACACTGAGAATGGGCCAACAAGTGGGATGAATATGATTAGGCAGACTGGTCTGGATATACCTGATTTATCATGATTCATAACAAATTAATTTGTAACAAATCGAATTTCTTGTTGAAGTTCGGCAAACTGGCCGAATGAAATGTTTCAAAACTTCACTTATCTCTAATTATAATTGCAGGGGCCTATGTCTCAAAGCTTTGATGAGCAATGCAGGCTCCCGGCAGCTTTTTAAGGGCAGTGCCATACAGTCCCTGATAGAAGTTCTGTCGCTTATCCATGTTGTGGAAACCTGACTTAAAATTCATCCATTGGTATTAGAAATGACTCATATAAAAGCTGAAACCCTCCCAAATGAGGTTTTTTTTTACGAAAATAAATTTGCTTCACTGCTGAAATATTGATCATTTAATGAACACCAAAAGGTCAGATTTAGGCAAGACAAAAGTTTTGTCGCCCACAGAAAGTAATGTGAAAATCAAAGAAATAATTCACTTCAAATACAAAAATATCTTTAATTACATTGGTGAATGAAGTTGTGGTGCTATTAGAACCATATTTAATATTTTGTGTGATGAGCTTGAAGGACTGCATCCATTCGTTTCGACAATAATTTATACAATTTATTGATGAAGTCATCAGGAATAGCAAAGAATGCAGTCTTACATGCCTTCCAGAGTTCATCAAGATTCTTTGGTTTTGTCTTCCAAGCTTCCTCTTTCATCCTACCCCAAACATGCTCATGTTCATGTCTGGTGACTGGGCTGGCTAGTCCTGGAGCACCTTGATCTTCTTTGCCTTGAGGAACTTTGATGTAGAGATGGATGTATGAGATGGAGCACCATCCTGCTGCAAAATTTGACCCTTTTATGATTGGGAATGTAAGAGGTAGCTAATACTTCTTGATATTTTAGGCTATTGATATTGCCTTCCACCTTGCAAATGTTTCCCACACCCCCAAACTGAATGTAAGCCCAGACCATGATCTTTCCACCACCAAACTTAACTGTTTTCTGGGTGTATCTTGGATCCATACGGGCTTCAGTAGGTCTCCTGCAGTATTTGCAGCGGCTGTGGTGTAATTCAACTGAAGATTTATCTGAGAAATCCACCTTCTGCCACTTTTTCAGCGTCCTTCCGTTTAGCAGGCTGTGGGCCTTGGCAAATGCCACACGGTTTTTTAATTGCCTTTTGTTTAGTGCTGGCTTCTGGGCACTGATTCGACCATGGAGGCCATTTGGAGACAGAATCCTACAAACTGTTCTAGTTGACACAGGGACTTGAGGTGACCAGGCCTGTTGGAGCTCTGCTGCAGTGGAAGAGGGGCTGGCTTTTGATTTTCGAACCAACAAACATTCCTCCTGAGCAGTTGTCTTGCGGGGTCTGCCGGAACTTGGCTGGTCAAAAACATCTTCAGTCTCTTCAAATCTTTTTTTTTTTTAATTCTTTGTACTTGACGTTGAGACACATTAAAGGTGCCAGCCACCTCTGCAGTGGATCTGGTCTTCAGCCTCTTGATAATCAAGGCTTTGGTCGCAGGGTGGATTTTTGGCATGTTGTCAGAGGTCAAGTTGCAGTTCAAGTGAAGGTCTGGGGTGCTGGAGTTCTTTTTATACACACCCACTAATTAACCGATCAATTAGTGAGCACGGGTGAGGCTGTAAACTACAGTAGGATTGAGTGCATTATATGACAAGGCGACAAAACTTTTGTCTTGCCAAAATCTGACCTTTCTGTGTTCATTAAATGATCAATATTTCAGCAGTGAAGCAAATTTATTTTTGTAAAAAAACCCTCATTTAGGAAGGGTTTCAGCTTTCATATGAGTCGTTTCCACAACATGGATAAGCGACAGAACTTCTGTCAGGGACTGTACATCATATAGTGGCAGTACTTGGTTTTGCAGCTCAGCCCCATTGATTTAAAGCTGCAACTAGGCCATGTGACAGATGTACAGTGAGGTCACTGGCCTAGGAAGAGGCTGAATGGCTCAGGGCCCTTTCTAACAGCTGATCCGCACGTCCAGAGCATGAGTCATAAATATCTTTTTCTGGGTAACCCCTTTAAAGTGGAGGACAGCTTATGTACGTAGGGGGAGCATATTATATCTACAAGTCTGTAATCACAATAGCACAAATAATATTTTGCCACTTGCAGAGTCGTAGTTTTGAGTCCAAATGTAATTATGAGCATTGTGCTTGCCCAACCTCCCACCACCCCTTGGAATGGCAATTGCCAGGTTGATTTGTATGCAGAGAACCTGCTCACGCACAGTATATACAGCAACTGACAGATCCATTTTAAAACCTTTCCCCATTCCCAATACTATTCATTCAGGATTAATAATTATAACAAACAAATGCCTCTTTCTCCACTTATGGGCCAGTTGTCTATTCCCCTGTCTCCTGTACTTATCATTCTCTCTCTGTTCGCTGATAAAATCTATCTTGAGAGAAATGGAGTAGCAATGGATTATCAGCTAGAGATGGATTATCTGGTTACAGTTGCACCTCAGTGCTGGATTCACAGCAACAGTGAATGTCTCTGCTGGATAATGTTCTACATGCTGCTTCTGTGTTTGTATGAAGCATAGGCAAGTAAGAAGGAACTACTGCTTTTTTTTCAATGTTGTAAACATAGGAGACAACATAGCAGCTAGTCTTTACCTACTTCTGACTTATGTTCTGGACAACTGATAATTAGATATGGAGCCTACAGTTGGGGGGAACTAGTGACAATGCAATATACAATAATATTATGGATAGAATTAGTACTAATACTTATGTACTTACTCTGAAAAGTCACCTGAAGCAACAGGTAAGCTATGCTTGAATTGATACATTTTCTGGAACAGAGAGATTTCCCTGAAACGCTAAACACTAAAACCACTTGCTCCATTTCACCATGTCCTATGGTGACTCAGCAGATGAAAATAAAAACTAGCAATAATGGTAGGAGAAACAATGTGAGAAACAAATGCTGTTTGGAGTCGAATGATAATGGCCTCAACAAAATAAAAATCATACTGAAACATTGAATTGAAAAACGAAAATTAAAGCATTAAAGCACTCCCAGAAAAAAAGTTTTGTTTTTCTCTGACATGATGTGATCTGTAGAGAATGTGATATTCTTACCAGTGTCTGTATTTGTGATCTATAACCTCATTTATAATTTTTAGCTGTGTCATAAAACACTCTGCCTCTCCAACTGACACAGGACAGGAAGTCAGTTACTTCTCTATTCATTCCTATAAGTCTGAAATTGAAGCTCCCATAGGATTACATAGAGAAACTGACTTCATATAAGATGTGTTATTTGGAAAGTCTGATTGCTGGTCACATGACAAAGCTGAGGATCAGAAGGAAAGGGATAACTCACAAATACAGTTAATGGTAAGATGATTACCTTCACTACAGATTACATCATGTACCTTTCTAACAGGTTATAGAATACATTTTTTTGTGAGAGTTCTTATTTAATTTGAATGATATCTAAAAAATATGATCATATAAGGTTATTCAAGTTTATTTGCATAATAAAAAGTTGTATACTTTTCCTCTTATATACTTCTTGTTTTAAAGGATAGTGATACATATGATATATTACAATTGTAATCAGGCAAAAAAGGCACTTTTGTGCAGAATTTTGTGCAGAAATGTGTGATTTTTTTTTTCAATATTGTGCACCTCTCTATGCTAGCTATGTCAGCAATTTGCTTTTCTGGTGCATAGACTGCCAGAAAGTATGTCAAATGTATTATGCGGCCTGCAAATATTACTGCATTTTATGTATCTTACTCCAGTGCACTTCTGATTAAGACTGGTATATAAAACGCTAGTCTTATCATATTCTCCCCTTTGTGTATCAGTCCTGGTTTTCTTCTGAGGCACCTTATGGTCCGTTAGTATACAGTGCCTTGCGAAAGTATTCGGCCCCCTGGAACTTTTGAACCTTTTGCCTACATTTTAGGCTTCAAACAAAAAAATATAACATTTTAAATGTTGGTGAAGAATCAACAACAAGTGGGTCACAATTGTGAAGTGGAACGAAATTTATTGGATCATTTAAACTTTTTTTGTAATAATAAAACTGAAAAGTTGGGCGTGCAAAATTATTCGGCCCATTAACTTTCAGTTCAGAAAACTCACTCCAGAAGTTCATTGAGGATCTCTGAATGATCCAATGTTGTCCTAAATGACTGATGAAGATAAATAGAATCCACCTGTGTGTAATCAAGTCTCCGTATAAATGCACCTGCTCTGTGATAGTCTCAGGGTTCTGTTTAAAGTACAGAGACCATCATGAAGACCAAGGAACACACCAGGCAGGTCCATGATACTGTTGTGGATAAGTTTAAAGCCGGATTTGGATACCAAAAGATTTCCCAAGCTTTAAACATCCCAAGCAGCACTGTGCAAGCGATCTTATTGAAGTGGAAGGAGTATCAGATCACTGCAAATCTACCAAGACCCGGCCATCCCTCTAAACTTTCATCTCAAATAAGGAGAAGACTGATCAGAGATGCAACCAAGAGGCCCATGATCACTCTGGATGAACTGCAGAGATCTACAGCTGAGCTGGGAGAGTCTGTCCATAGGACAACAATCAGTCGAACACTTCACAAATCTGGCCTTTATGGAAGAGTGGCAAGAAGAAAGCCATTTCTCAAAAATATCCATAAAAAGTCTCGTTTACAGTTTGCCACAAGCCACCTGGGAGACACACCAAACATATGGAAGAAGGTGTTCTGGTCAGATGAAACCAAAATCGAACATTTTGGAAACAATGCAAAACGATATATTTGGCATAAAAGCAACACAGCTCATCACCCTGAACAAAGCATCATGGTTTGGGCCTGCTTTTCATCAGTAGGGACAGGGAAGATGGTTAAAATTGATGGGAAGATGTATGGAGCCAATTACAGGACCATTCTGGATGAAAACCTGTTGGAGTCTGCAAAAGACCTGAAACTAGGATGGAGATTTATCTTCCAACAAGACAATGATCCCAAACATAAAGCAAAATCTACAATGGAATGGTTCAAAAATAAACGTATCCAGGTCTTAGAATGGCCAAGTCAAAGTCGAGACCTGAATCCAATATTACTAGAGTTGATCGAATCCTAAAATATTCGGGGATTCGGAATTCGGCCCGAATTTTCAGCGGGATTCGTGGGTTCGAGCCGAATCACAAATCCCATTAAAGTCTATGGGAGACCCGAATATTTTTGCAGGGGCCAAAGGTTCTGCACAGTCAAGTTTGCCCCAACATGTGAAAACCTCAGAAAATGATGGAAACACCTTGGAAATGGATAGGAAACACCAGGGGCAGCATGTAGGGATGCCTCTGAGGCTCCCTAATTGCACCATTTTTTCTAAATCTGGCCAATAGTCTGGTGATGACCCCAAGGCAATTTTCAGGGACACGGTAATGGTGACCCACTTAAAAATGCTGCCTGACAACCTGGCGGTGAACCCCTGATTGTCTGTCTTTCAATAAGATTGCAGTGTAAAGCATGGTGGTGAGCCTCAGTATGACTTTTTGGATGGAGATTACATGTGGTCACGTACTCCCTGGAACCCCATAGTCACCCCTTCTCTGATGTGCTACCCCAGAACATTCTCTGCCCCAATTCGCAAGACCTTTTGCAGCCTCAGTGTGCTGACAGTGGGGATTTACCAGTGTTGTCTGAGGAGGTGGTGGACAATGGCGAGACACAGGTGTCGGGGGGTGAGGTAGTTGAAAGTGAAGCAAGTTACAGTGGGGACTCCTTGGGGGGACTTTCTCATGATGGGACAGATTCAACTTGGGTGTTTCAGGCACAGGAACAGATCAATTTTTTTTTTTTTGTGTTTATTTAACTTTTATTTAGCACAAATAACCACAGAGATATTTATTCGTTCTCTTCGCTGCGCAGTCTGGCGTTGGGGTTCGTCACTTTAATGGCGAGCTGTGCCGCTCTCTCCACAATGGTCTTTCGGTTCTTTGAGGAGACGTTGTGGGCGATTTCTGCACAGAAGGACTTGTTGCTCATCAACAGAACCTCGAGCTCCTTGACATTGTGGACCAGGAATTTGCGGAACCCTGTGGGCAGCATGTGTTTGGTCTTCTTGTTGCTACCGTACCCAATGTTGGGCATCAGGATCTGTCCCTTGAACCTCCTGCGGGCTCTGTTGTCAATACCTCTGGGTTTACGCCAGTTACGCTTAATCTTTACATAACGGTCTGATTGGTGGCGGATGAACTTTTTCGTCCGCTTCTTGACGATCCTGGGCTTAATGAGGGGCCGGAGAGCTGCCATGATACCGGTTCGGAGCGTCCGCCTTCTCCGCAGACAGCCCGAGGAAGAGAGCGGAACAGATCAATTTTAAGTGTGAGGCAACATCAGCACCACAACCGCTTGGGAGAGGCAGTGGGCATCGTGTTTAGAAAGGCTGATGGGCTTCCGTTAGCACTGTGTGTATAGAACCCCATGGCCTTTCATAAAAAATTTGGTTACAAAACCGCATGAATCCTAAAAAATTGTTTTTAGAAAGCCGGATGACTGATGGTCTGGTCCACGACATACTCCCTCACCATCTTGCGGTACTGTTCCGCCCTGCTCTGCCTGCCCTGTGACTGTGTCGTACTGTTTTGCTGGGGTTTAAGAAACTTGGCAAAAGCATGGAATAGTGTACCCCTGCCCTTGGCGCCTACACTGACTTTCCCCCTCCTCTCCTCTCCAACTTCAGCCACTGCAGTCCGCCCCCTGCTGCTCGACTGGTCTGGAAAGGCCTGTAGCAGTTTCTGAACCAGGGCCTTGTGGTAGAAAGTGACTCGGGTGCTCCTTTCCTCTACGGGTATAAGTTGGGCAAAGTTGTCCTTGTAGCGTGGGTCAAGGAGGGTGTACATCCAATAGTCATTGGTGGACAATATCCTCTTGACCCGGGGATCACGACAAAGACAGCCAAGCATAAAGTCTGCCATGTGCCCTACTGTGCCAACACGCAAGCCTTCAGCCTCCTCACTTAGCGGACTCTCCATCTCCTCCTCCCCCCCTTCCTCCGACCCCAATTCATCCTCCTCAGCCCATACCCGCTCAACAGGTAGCATGGAATCACCCCCTGATGCATGGTGCCCAAGAGTTTCTTCCTCCTCCTCAGCCTCCTCCTCCTCCTCAGTTTCGTGCTGCGAAACTGACAACAGGGTGGTCTCAATGTCACTGTCTTCCCCCACCTCCTGTGATACTGCTGAATCCTCAGATCTTAGGTTCCTCAAGGAGTTCTGGATGAGGCACAACAGAGGGATGGTGACACTGATGATGTGTGCATCACCACTGACCATCTCTGTTGCCTCCTCAAAGGGACCTAAGACCTGGCAGATGCCAGCCATCCACGTCCACTCATCAGCATAGACATGAGGAAGCTGACTGGCCTGACTACCACCTCGGGGGATCAGCTGGCAGTCTACAACTGCCCTGCGTTGTTGGTACACCCTGGCTAGCATGTGTAACGTCGAATTCCAACGCGTGGGAACGTCACTCAGCAGCCGGTGAACAGGGAGTTGTAGCCGCCCTTGCACAGTCCTGAGGGTCGCGGCATCGGTGGTGGACTTGCGAAAATGGGCGCATATGCGCCGCACCTTGGTGAGCAACTCACTCAACTGGGGGTAGGTCTTGAGGAACCGCTGGACCACCAAGTTGAGCACGTGGGCCATGCATGGCACGTGAGTCAGCCCACCAAGATGCAGAGCCGCCACCAGGTTACGCCCATTATCGCAGACCACCATTCCTGGCTGAAGGTTCAGCGGCGCCAGCCACACATTGGTCTGCCCCCTGATGCCCTGTAAGAGCTCTTCAGCCATGTGCCTCTTATCCCCCAGGCTCAGCAGTTTCAGGACTGCCTGCTGCCGCTTCCCTACCACAGTGCTGAAACTGCTGGCCATCAAGGAAATGAGACTTGACGATTGGGGCATCACTGCCACTTTGGAGGAGGAGGAGGTGGAGGAGGAGGTGGAGGCATAATGTGCCGGAGACACACAGACGGAACTATGTCCCGCAATTCGTGGTGTGGGTAGCACATGTGCAGCCCCACGATCGGTCTCTGACCCAGCCTCCACCAGATTGACCCAATGTGCCATGAGGGAGATGTAATGTCCCTGGCCACCGGTACTCATCCACGTATCTGTGGTCATGTGGACTTTACCACAAACCGCGTTTTTGAGAGCGTGGGCGATGTTCTCAGACACATGCCGGTGCAGGGCGGGGACGGCACATCGGGCAAAATAGTGTCGGCTGGGGACAGAGTAACGGGGGGCTGCCGCCTCCATAAGGTTGCGGAAGGATTCTGTCTCCACAAGCCTGTACGGCAACATTTCCAAACTAATCAGTTTGGCGATGTGCACATTTAGAGCTTGCGCATGGGGGTGGGTGGCTGCGTACTTGTGCTTGCGTTCAAATGTCTGCAGTAGAGACAGTTGAATGCCGCACTGGGACACATGAGTGGAGGAGAGAGGGAGATGGAGCTGGAGGGGTCCTTTCGGGGCTGGAGGCTGCAAAGTCCTGGCTTGGACGAGACACAGTTGCTGGACTAACTGTGTCAACGTCACCAGCTGACAGAAGTGCAAACCATTTGGTGGGGTGTTTTCTCTCCAAATGTTTGCGCAGGCTACTAGTGGTCAGGTTGTTGCGTTTTGAACCCATGCTTATTGACGTATGGCACAGATTGCACACTGCCAAACGAGGATCGGCCTCATCATCCTTAAAGTACTCCCAAACTAAGGAGTGGCGCATAGTACGGGCTGGAGCGTGACCTCTAGGAGCACTTGGGGAAGTAGTGACTTGGCCCTGGCTTCTCCCTCGTCGCAGCCCTCTGGCTCTCTCAACAGCTTGTGGTGCTGATGTCGTCTCACAGTCTGAACCACTGCCTCCAGTTGCCTCATCCACCCAAGTAGGATCTGTCCCCTCATCATCCCCCAGGTTTTCCTCAGACTCCACAGTGACATCCCTGACAACTACCTCCGACAACAGTGTCTCGTCGTCATCTTCCACCAGCTCCTCAGACGCCAATGCTAACTCCCCACTCTCATAACCCGGAGACAGCAAAAGGTCCTGAGAATCAGGGCATAGCAGCTCGTCCACTGCCACATCAGGGAAGTGGTGGCTGAAGAGTTCCATGGATAAATTTTGTCCATGGGACATACCCCTAGAGGGTTCTGGCTGGGGAGAAGGAGGGCGAGTTGGAGGACAGACACCCTGGGTCAGAGAAGTCGACTGGCTGGATGAGGGGGCAGATGAAATGTGGCTGGACGTGCTCTCTGTAATCCACTGAACCACCTCCTGTTGTTGTTTGGGGTTTGTCAGAGTTGTAGGACGCTGCCTTACCAACTTCTGGAGTTGACCAGGCACCCTGACCTTACATGTTTCCACTGTACCCACAGCAGCCGGCACTGTGTCACCACGCACACCACGGTCATCACCGCTGACCACAGCACCACCACGATCCCACCTCTCCCTCCACGACCACCTCTTCCACCTCTCCCAGCTCTTCCCCCTCTCCCCCTGACCCTGGGGTTCTCCATGTGCACAGTAGCAGTATTATATTATTATAATTGTAAAGATTCAATACGGTATCTACAGACTGTGAGGTATATAGCAGGCTGATGAATTTTTTTCCCAACTCACCGCACCGTGTATTACAGATCAGTGAAATTCAACGGACAATATAGATACGCAGGTAATATTATTTTTCACACCTATCCCCAAAACAAAATGTACGCAGTTTGCGCAAATAAAACTGGAATCTACAGATCAATACGGTATCTATAGACTGTGAGGTATATAGCAGGCTGATGAAATTTTTTCCCAACTCACTGCACCGTGTATAACAGAGCAGTAAAATTCAACGGACAATATAGATAGATATGCAGGTAAAATTATTTTCAGACCTATCCAAAAAAAAATGTGCGCAAATAAAACTAGAATCTACAGATCAATACGGTATCTATAGACTGTGAGGTATATAGCAGGCTGATGAAATGTATACCCTAGTCACTGCACAGTCATGCACAGGAATATATCTGTTTACAGATGTATAGTTTGAGCTATGTGGCTGGACAAGGTGTACCAGGCACAGCTCTGCACAGAATACAGGCTTACAGCATATACTGAATTTTTCTCACAGAATCAATTAGTTTTTAAAAGACTGTTGGGGCTTCCTATCCTGCACAGAATACAGGCTTACAGCATATACTGTATAGTTTTCTTCACAGAATCAATTAGTCTTTAAAAGTACTGTTGGGGCTTCCTATCCTACACAGAATACAGGCTTACAGTATATATTGTATACTGTTCTTCAGAGTATAGTCTTTAAAAGGACTGTTGGGGCTTCCTAACCTAACTCCTAACTGCTTGCTGCACACACTACACTAGCTAACACTGTCTGTCTCTTCTCCTTCCCAAAGCACAATGAGGCTGATGCTGCAGGTCCCTACCTTATGTAAATTTAGGTCACATGTCACTGCCAGCCAATCACTGCTGGGGAGGTATAGGGGCTGTTACATCACAGCAGGCGTTCCCACAGGCTTCCCTTTGATGCTGATTGGCTGAAAAAAATGGGCATTTCAAACTTGCAGTGACGCACGAATAATCACGAGTCCACGCTGCCTCGGGATGCCGAGCCGAGCCGAAGCGGGCAATATTCGTGCGAATCACGAATATTGCCGCTTCGATTTGCTCATCACTAATTATTACTAAAAAAGGTTAAATGATCCAATAAATTTTGTTCCACTTCATAATTGAGACCCACTTGTTGTTGATTCTTCACCAAAATTTAAAATGTTATATCTTTTTGTTTGAAGCCTAAAATGTGGCAAAAGGTTGAAAAGTTCCAGGTGGGGGGGGGGTGAATACTTTCGCAAGGCACTATATCTTTCTGATACCTTTGTGTATCAGAGGATGACAATATATAACAAGTTTCTGTTCAACCTCATCCTCAATACATGGTTGTCAAATACTGGATCAATCAATAGTGCAAATGGAATTTTCAGAGACAGGAGATTCACAGGAGAACTATTTAACCCTTTTTGATATTTTTCACCTCTGGTAGCCAATACAATTTTCTCACTTTTCAGAAGTGCAAATAAAACATAAAAGACAAAATAATACAATCATATTTAACACCATAGCCTAATATAAAAAATGTCACATTGTCAAAATGTGCACGTTATTCACACAGGATCCGTCATGCAATTTAATGTGTAAAACCTAATATTTGAAAGTATGATCTAAGCAGAAAATTAGATGCACAACATCCCCTAAAAAACTTTAAACATACATACAACATATGCCTATGTACGCATGGACATATTTTTATAAGGAATTACTGCTGTGTGCTAACAGACAAGCTGCAAGTCCATATAATCTATACGTGCTCTGCAACATTGTGCGACCATGAAACCAAATAACACTCTGTATGTTATCCTGCTGATCCTCTGATGACTTAACCTGAAAAAATGAGTAGGGACAAAGAGGATCATTTATTAATCTGAAATATGCTGTAGAAAATGGTCTAGGAAACTGTCTTACATTTAGAACTGGCGCTGGATGCACTGAAGTTATGGAGAGGCCTGTGCCTCTCCATGACTTTGGCAGATCCACCGCAAGCACAAGGCCTTTATTAAGACTGGTGTCTAATGGCAGAATTTTTTTTTTTTTCAAATATTGCCCTATTTGGAATTTTTCCCCCCACTTCCCACTACATTGTATTCAATATTAAATGGCAGTATTAGAAAGTACAACTTGGCCCGCAAAAAACAAGCCCTCATATGGCAATATGAATGGAAAAGTAAAAAGCTATGGCTCCTAGAAGACAGAGAGAGAAAAATGAAAAAGTCACAAAGGAAAATCACTGCATTATGAAACGGTCTGGCTTTGTTCTTTCTGAGTACATAGACTGAGTACAAGTTGTGTAGCATATCTATTCAACTAAAAGTTTTAGGTCCTGGGGCCACTTATCATGGGCAGTGTCTCCTATCAACTCATAAATCAGTGGTCTAGAAGACTGAAGATTGAAAGAAGTGCAGTCTCAGGGATTAAGGCAAGGTTACAGTTGCAAAATTAATTAATATGTCAGAAGTCATTTTGCTAGAAAAGAAGTAAAACTGTACATTCACTTCAGATGTGTAGGAAAGAACAAGATGGTTGTTCACATCTCCAACATAAGTCACTCATATTGGTATATGTTTGCCTCTGTTTGATGGGAGTTAGGTACTAACATGACAGTATTTTATAGGAGTTCTACCAGAATCATTACACATCTGGAGGAAAGTCCACGGGCTCAAAGTCATTGTGTAATCTACACAATTACACAAATTTATTCGGCATATCCCTCTCCCATTCCTTTACAAAGGAAGATACTGGGTAATCAACAATATCTGATAGCTGTTTGCTAATCTTTGAGATTATTTTTGTAGGAGATTGGGTTTGCGTAAGAAACTTTTCAAACCAAGAATGATCTCTAGATTGACCAGTAGGTGGGAGAAAGGTGCACAGAGTTTTACAAACATAGATTGCATATCATTAGGAAAGTTACAGTTTAGTCGAGCCCATAAGGCCTGAGGAGTAAAGAAGATCTGTGAAGGGACTATCATCATTACATGTAAGAGAGAACAGCAAAGAATGATATACAGGATCCACAGGAGAGAAGCAATCACATATCAATCAGAAGGGGCAAGGGGAAATGAGAACAGACATTTCTGACTGTTTTTCCATATTCGCAGGGTGGCTGAAGGTGGTGTACCTTGTACAGATATGGAGCACATGGAGTCTGGTGGGGAGAGAAGCAGATGTCTCAGAGAGAGCTGGGTAATGTTCTCTTTTAGATGTATCCAACACTTGTGTGAAGGGTGTCATATCCAGTCTACAATTCTGCTTAAATATACTGTATGGCCTGACAAAGTCTATGTAATTTAGGATAACCAATGCCTCTTTTATTTATGGGAAATTGTAGGATGCAGTAAAATATTTTAGGTTTTATATTACCCTGGATGTATGAGGAACAAAACAATAAAATTTGATAGAAAAACTGACTTGGGTGATGAATGGGAATTACTTAGCAATAAGTATACTAGTTTTGGGGTAATTAAGGAGTTTAGGATATTCCTTTCCTTGATAAAAAGGAAGGGGGCTAAGACTGAATAAGGGAAGGGAGTAAGGAAAAAAGTGGTTTATAAATGTGTTTCAGATCAGTGGGGATCTTAACACCTAGAAAATGTATTGAGAAGGCCATTTATTTGGGGTACCTTGTTTAAGGTTTTGTATGGATGAGGGTGGTAGGGTAATATTGAAGGCTGCAACATAGTAGCAGTCACCTTGAAATTGGAGATCTCATCAAAGTTATCTAGGGTAGACTGAATGGCTGCTCAGGGTTAGGGATAAGAAGCAAAAAGTCATCTGCCTAGAAAGCTAAGTTTAATTCTTCACATTTACTGATGAGGCCCTTTATTCTTGGATCAAAGGTCTGCAGTAATGTATCTATGATCAATATGAACAGCTAAGGAGATAGGGGGCATCCTTGATGGGTACCATTATTAATGGACTCAGCATCTCAGATGGACTCATTACCTCTAATGAAAGCTTTTGGCTTCGAATATATGGACATGATTGCCTATTTTGTGAGAGAAATCTAAATTTTGAAAGGCAGCTTTCCAAGAAGGGCCATGTTATCCTGTGAAATGTTTTTTTCTGCCTCAGTGCCAAAGAGAAGCAGGGGGCGTTTATTATTCTTGGCTAGGGAAATGGCATTAATAACCTTTTTCTGGCTTATGAATCTGAGTGACATGGCCATAGATTGTTTCAGGAAAAATGGGTGGCTTTTAAAGATTTGGTTCATAGACGGCAAAAGTTGGGATACTAAGGCCTTATTCACACATCAGTGTTTGGTCAGTGATTTCAATGAGTGATTTTGAGCCAAAACCAGATGTGGTTCTAAACACAGAACAGGTGCAGATCTTTCCCTTATTCCATATGTCTGTGGAGGCTCCAATCCTGGTTTTGGCTCACAATCACTGATTGAAATCACTAACCAAAACACTGACATGTGAATGAGGCTTAAAATGTCTTGAAATGTTTAGTATTGCAACAGAAAACCATAGGGACCTGGCAGAGCTCTCTTAATATAAACTCTGATCTCTAATTCTAAAAAGTTCTCTTTAAGTTGTCATATGACAATAGCATGACAATAGAGTAGCATCCATTTCTGCTTACATATTTAAACTTTGCATCTGTTCTCACTAGGGATGAGCGAACCGAACCGCAACGAACCAGATTCGTTACGAACTTTGCTAAAAGTTCGGTTCGTCACCGAACCGTACTTTGAGAAAGTTCGTAACGAATCTGGTTAAAATAACAACGGCGACGCAAAACTGTACTTTTTTCACAGAATAGACCAGGATACAAGGGATTATTACTCATATAATCCCTTGTATCCTGGTTTTCTGTAAAAATCAAGATGTGTGACGTCACTCCACAGCCCCTGAAGTGCCTGAGCGCGCCAACAGCTCGTCAGTACGTCGCCAGACTTCACAGGGAGAGGAGCTCCATATTAGATAGAGAGGGAAAAAACATAGATAGATAGCCAAACAACTAGATAGATACAGGGAGAGATAGAGAAGGAATAGAAAGGGTTAGTGAGAGAAGCAGGAGAGAGGAAGAGAAAGAACCAAATAGCAAGATCCAGGGAAAGCTAGATATAGAAAATAAGGAGATAGATAGGGAAAGAGGCTGAGAAAACAAGAGATAGGTAGAGATAGGGAGAGATAGGCATCTAAATAAAAAAAATAGTGAGATCTAGGGAGAGATAGGGAGATAAAAAAAGAAATAGGGAGAGAAAAGTGAGAAAAGAGTCAGGACAGGTAGCATTGAACAAGCTCCTGTCCCGTGACCGAGAGTTCACGCTACACGTTGCTGCTCTGCTGGGTGACGTCAACCCTGTTTAGCCACAACAAAAAAAGTTTAAAAAAAGTTTTAAAAAGTTATAAAAAAAGGTTAAAAAAAAGTTAAAAAAAGTAATAAAAAAATAAATAAAGTTTAAAAAGTTAAAAAAATACAAACTATTTCAAAAAAGTAAATTAAAAAAGTTTCTTTCTCATAAGCTGTTATAGGTGAAGTAACCTATAGCAGCAAAACTTGTTCAAGCCCTCCATAGAGAGTAACGCTAAGTCAGCGCCCCACAAAACCTGTCCATTTCTACTTTACTGGGTGCCGTCAACCCACAAAGCATCACTC
The DNA here is from genome assembly GCA_900303285.1 of Rhinella marina. Taxonomy (NCBI): domain Eukaryota; kingdom Metazoa; phylum Chordata; class Amphibia; order Anura; family Bufonidae; genus Rhinella; species Rhinella marina. Next base: position 21,714 of record ONZH01030616.1, read on the forward strand.
ATTTAAACTTTGTGCCTTCCGGCCAATAACTCACTTATCACTAATACAGGTGTAAAGCTCTCTAAGGTGAAGTAACCTATAGAAGCCTTTTTTTTTATTCTCATTTCATTTTCCCCCACCCAAATAAATATGTCCAAGCGTCCTAGTTCCAGCACTTCCCAGGCAAGGAGTGCAACAGCAGGCGGTGAGGGTAGGAGAAGTGGCAGCACCAGGCCCGGTGGCAGGCGGGGTAACAGGTGTGGCAGCAGGGTGCAGCTACCCCTGACGCCCACTGGTCATGTAAGAACCACACAGCCAGCGGTTCTAGATTGGCTTACCCAATCCTCCAGATCCACCGCCCAAAGCTCTCAAACGGGAAGTCAAGCATCGGCTGGATCATCCGACACCAACCTTACATGGGACGGACAGTGAGAGTCCTCTGCCCCTTCCCCTGTTATTAGAATGCCACTCCCCTTTGGGGCACCTTCTGCCAGGGAACTCTTGGCAAACCTTGATCTGTCCTTGGAGTCTCTACCACTTTTTAGTGATGAGGAGGAGGAGGAAGTCCACCAAAGTCAGCGGGTGGAACGTAGTGAGACTCCAGAGGAGGTGTTGGCTGTAAGCAGTCAACAGAGCCAGGGAGGGGCATCCAGTGCCACACCTGATATCCTGTCCCAGCCACCGGAGGAAAGTAGCAGTGGTCCTGACTTTGATGATGATGTCGCTGATCGGACGTGGCGCCCTCAAGCAGCATTATCCTCAGCATCATCAGGGGAGGAAATAGAGGTGCCACCGACGCAGCAACATCCCACTGTTGCAAGGAACCGAGGCACAAGAGGGAGGGGTAGAAGACAAGCTACCAGGCAGAAATAATTACCTCAAAGCCTTGGTCCTGAGAGGGCACCCTCAGGCAGCAGTGGCAGTCAACAGCCAGCAAGACCCCCCGTGGCTGTCAGCAAACCACGGTCCTCTGTCGTCTGGCAGTTCTTCTGCCTGGGGACAGATAAGCACATCGCTTGGTGCCTGCTGTGCAATGAGAGGGTCAGTCGTGGTAGGGGTGATAATCTTGGGACAACATGCATGATAAAGCATATGGAAAGGCAACACCAACAGGCCTGGAAGAACCGTGACCCCAATACCACCTCCTGTCAGGATGCACCATACACTGCAGATCCCATCATGCAGCATCCTCTCAGTGGAACTCAGGGTTCGTCAGCCTCAGGTGCCAGCAGCAGCACAGTGTCACTGCCATCTACACCGCTAATGAGGCAGCAATCCGTGACTGAGTCCATGGGCAGACATCAGGTCTATTCCAGCAGCCATCCCATGGCCCAGAAACTGACCGGACACCTGGTTAAGCTGCTGGTGCTTCAGTCCCTGCCTTCAACCTTGTGGACTCCCAGCCTTTCAGGGATTTCATGGCGTGTGCGCACCCCAGATGGCGAGTCCCCAGCCGCCATTACATCTCTGGCAAAGCTGTGCCATCACTGCACAGTTATGTGCAGAAAAAGGTTGGCGACTCATTGGGACTCTCGGTGTCCAAGGCCGTGCACCAGAGTGCTGATGTCTGGTCCTCTAATTATGGGCAAGGGCAGTACATGTCTGTTACTGCCCATTGGGTCAACATCCTCCCAGAAGACCATCAGGAAGCTGGCCCATTCCTGCCACTGTCACCTCCACGGTGCTTTAGGGGGCCAGCAGCGGGAAGCACAAGTTCTGCCTCCACCACCTTGCAACCATCCACCGCTTTGACTGCAGTCCAACCTGCCCCGGTGTCTTACCACCGATGTCAGGCCCGGTGCTCTCAGGCTGTCCTCCATTTGGTGAGCCTGGGTGAATGGAGCCACAGTGGGCAGGAGCTCCTCCAGACCATCAGGGAGGAGATAGATGAATGGCTGACCCCACGTCAACTAACGGTGGGAAGTGTTGTAGCAGACAATGGGAGGAACATTGTCTCTGCAGTGCAGCAGGGAGGGCTGAGTCATACACCTTGTATGGCACATGTGATAAACCTCATAGTGCACAGGTTTCTTAGATCATTTCCTGCACTACAAGACCTTATGAGGATGTCACGCAGAGTGTGCAAACACTTCAGCCACTCCTACACTGCAAGGAACACCCTGCTCAGGATCCAGAGACAGCGCAGTCTGCCCCAACATCGGCTAATCTGCGACGTGCCAACACGCTGGAATTCTGCCCTCCATATGCTGGACCGCCTGTACGAGCAAAGGTCAGCCGTTACAGACTACCTCATGGGGCAATCAGGCAGCTTCACGCCACACTGCGACTTCCAAGTCACACACTGACAGATGATGCATGAAGTCTGCCAATTGTTGATCCCTTTTGAGGACGCGACTCTGTTTGTGAGCAGGCATGACTATGGGATCAACGACATCATCCCACTCGTCCATGTTCTGGAAAGTGCGCTGAACAACATCATCAGCGAGGATTCCCAGGCCACCACTCCAAGGCTGAACATCGCCTTGAGCCCAGAGATGGATGAAGTGCAGATGGAGGGTGAGGAGGAGGAAGATGTCTACGCCCAGACATTCCACACACCACCACCTGGCTTCTCTGCCTCTCAATCACAGGAGGAGATGGAGGATGAGGTGGTAGAGGAAGAGAAGGAAGACCCTAGCAGACCCTGGAACTATACCGAAGGACAGTGGAGAGGAGAGGCGCTCATTGTCCTTGGTGCAGATGGCAAGGTGCCTGTGGGAGTGTCTCAGGAATGACAGCCGGATTGTGATCATCCGCCAGAGGGACCAATACTGGCTGGCCACCCTGGTGGACCCTCGCTTCCACCGCAAAATGGCTGAATTTTTTCCGCCATCAGAGAGGGAGGCAAAACTGGTGTACTACCGGGACCTACTCACCAGTCAGTTGGTCTCAACTTACCAGCAAGACCAGCCAGGTTCCCAGACAACATCCTCTCGGGGTGAACCAGTGAGCTCCACTACAACCACCACTAGTGGAGGCGTGAGAAGTCGCTACAGCCTCCAATCTCTGATTGATGTGATTTCATGCAGCCAGCTGCTGAAGAGGGGACACAACACCAGACTCATGGCGTGGACCAGCATGAGCTCACCCACCAGGTCACTGCCTACCTGGATTGTACCCTGCCCCAAAGTGTCACCGACCCCATGCAGTACTGGGCAGAGAAACTGGACATTTGGCCTCAACTGGCAGAGTTTTCTTTGGCTCTGCTGTCCTGCCCAGCCAGTAGTGTTGCGTCAGAGAGGGTGTTCAGTGTGGCGGGTAACATCGTAACACCGCAAAGAACGAGGCTCTCTTGCCACAGTGTTGAGATGCTGACTTTTGTAAAGATGAATCGTTCCTGGATTACATCGGATTATACCACCCCCCTGCCTGATGTGAATGACTAAGTCATCAGTCACCCATCTTGCATGGCAATCCGTGTGTCCAAGAAACTGTCCTTAATATCCTAAATATGTGCCCAACGTAAAAATCCGTAATTTAATTTATTAAGTAATGTTCCCCCCTTAGACCCCAAATTAAACAAAATCACCTTAAAAATTCCCTACTTAATTCGGATACATTTGAATAAACAGAACCCCATCTCCAAATTTAATGCCCATGGTGTGTTGGCCATTTAACATCTCCACACCAGCTTAATGCCTCACACTGGTGCACCGTCCAACCCATAGCCCAAGAACAGTACCATCCCTAAAATAATCCCCATGACTATGTTTCACAAAGTGGGGATTTCACCTTTTGTGAACTATAGCCATGGGGTTCTATCCCTGGCACCCGCGCCAAGAACACTACTCACCGTTTTGTGAGCGGGTACTAACTGTTTTGGAGGTATTTTGTTGATATCATGAGAGAAGTAAAATCTCGCACCGCAAATCCCGATGGGGTTCTTCTCTGTGCAAATGATTTCACGCCTCTCATGCAGTCACGCATGGAATAATGCTGTCTATGGGGTATATATCACGGAGGCTGCTGTCCTTCAATTGTGATATAAAAAACCTCCACAGTTAGTTACAGCAACAAACAGTTGCTGAAAGGCAGGTTAACTTGCCTTATTTACTGGTGCCTTTACAATGGGATGCTTTTTTGGGTTCTCTGCTGCCTAAAATCCACAGCGCATCGTTGGCTGATTTTATGCCACCTTCAGTACTATGGGGCTGGACGCAAATACCCAGTTCAGCGCAGAACCTTAGTATGTCCGTATGGCACCATAGTACTGAACGCCGTTTGGTGAACGGTATAAAAATGCCCTGTGGATTTTACTCAGCAGACCTGTAGCCACATGTGAAGGTACCCATAGGGTGAGGTTTTTTGGGAGTGACTAAAGATAGGGCGGGAAGGTCACTCCCCTACCCCATCAGGGGTTTTTCCCCTACCCACTTTAAAAGATAAGTCCAGGCAATTAATAACTTTCTGTGCCCGTACTTGACCCAGAAACTTATAAATTGCCCGGACTTATCCTTTAAGCCAGCTGGTGACAGCACTAAAAAAACACAAAAGCATACATCCATTGGGTTGGGCGCTGCACTCGGTTAGGACATAAAACTGGTGTAACAAAGATATATATATATATATATATATATATATATATGTCTCGCCAACAGCCATAGGCCCAGATTCAACAGGTTTGACACCAGAGTAGTTGCGTCAATTTGTAAAGCGAGTGCCAGTGAGGTGTCCATTTCATGAAAATTGGACACGTATTTTTGGATAATGGAAGTGGCGTAAAGCCTTCTTGAATCTGTGCCTTTTTAAATGTCCTTTCTTCACCTCATGTATTCTGTGGGTGAGGTTGTCTGTCTATTTAACCGTATCCGTATCCTACTAGACTAGCTGTAATGTTAGAGGGGTTTTTTTAACGTTGACTGTCCTGTGCTGAACTCTACATCAGCATTTTGTCATGTATAAAAACTGATTTTTACAAGCGTGCATATTCTTAGCTTCCAACTTCAGTTCTCTGTACTAGGCCCTTCTGGGTCCAAAAGAATACTGCTCCTACTATTGCTCCCACCATCAATTGTCTATTTGGAAACATACTGGATGCAATCAAGAGCTGCTGAAGCTGCCTCCTCAACTTGTCTCTTCTCAACAATACTGGCCTGGGTGCAATCAAGTGCTGCCTCCTCCTCCTCCTCAACTTGTCTCTTCTCAACAATACTGGCCTGGGTGCAATCCAGTGCTGCCTCCTCCTCCTCCGTCAATTGTCTGTTTTCAACCATACTGGCCTGGGTGCAATCAAGTGCTGCTGCCTCCTCCTCCGTCAATTGTCTGTTCTCAACCATACTGGCCTGGGTGCAATCAAGTGCTGCTGCCTCCTCCTCCGTCAATTGTCTGTTCTCAACCATACTGGGTCCAATACAGTACTATTACTGCTGCTGGTTCCACTGTCAAATGTCTGTTTTCCACCCTACTGGGTCCAAGGCAATGCTGCCGGTATTGCCAACTTGCACTTTGTGTCCTATGTCCCGTGTAATCACTTACACCTTGGCTAATGTGTACCTGTTCTGGGGTGCACAAGGTCTAATTAAATGTTACGCCTGTCTGTCTTCTGACCTGTGATGTCACTGAGACCGTATCGACTTCAACGCAGCCTATTCTTGGGCTGGTGCCACGATCTACCGTGTGTTTTTGGTGCTCTGGCATGACATGGACTGCTCCAGCGGACATCTTCAATGCTGTCAAATGTTGTCGACCTGGCTGAGGTTTCACTATTTTTGCACTTTGATCACTTTTTTCATTGTAATAGCAACTGCAACTAAACGAAACTATACCCTATCAGACTCCCACTATTGTAGCTGCAATTATTCAGCCGTTATAGCAAGGTTCATTTTAGGTTCGGTTCGTACGAATCCGAACTTCTCGAAAGTTCGCCGAATCGAACCGAACCGAACTTTTCAAAAGTTCGCTCATCCCTAGTTCTCACCTTTTAAATATAGTTATTATTGCTATAATACTGCTATAATACTTATATGCTTGGGTAACTCAGCAGTCTTTTCATACAACAGAATACAATTTTGTATTAATCTTTGTTCTTTGTTTATTGTGAATGCCAATTTAATTATATTTCTAAAGAACTAGGTCTTGTACATCAATTTACTTCAATTGTTTTTGCTACTTCAAGTTGGGTTTAATGTTTCTTATTATTGGTCTTTGTTTGTGCATTGCTTTATTGAAAGAAAAAAAATATGATTACTGCCTTCCTCATGTAAAGGTGTATATACAATTTGTTCCTCTCTTCTTCACAAAACATTTGAAGGACGCTTAACTTAGAAATGAGTGATACAATTAAACATGATATAAATTTGCCCAAGTGCTTCTGTGTCATTTTCTGCATGTAGAAATCATGAAGAGAACACAGAGGTTAATTTCTTGCTGTTCCAATTTTTTCTGGGGAATGGCTGAGAAGCTTAAACAAGGGATCATAGCTTATCAATGTTGGTGTACTTCTGCAGCCAGATTATTACAGCCAAATATTGGAGTATGAGGATGGGAGAAATATAGAATATTTTATTTTATACTTATGTTAACTGTGATATGAGAAAAAATAGTATCAAGTTTGGTAGAACCTTAAAATGGTTGTTCACCCCGGGGCCTTTCGTGCAGACCTCACCAGTATGGCCAAACATGAAGAGGGAATCACACTTACCTTATCTCCCCTCTTCCCGCTGCAGCTCTTTGGTCTTCCCATGTCAACATAGGTAATGTAGCTGCTGCAGTCAATGACTGGCTGCAGTGGTGATTTGTCGCCCATGCATCATGTCACCCAGTAACATGATGCAAGGAGGATCCGGCAGTGCTGCAGCCAGTCAATGGCTGCAGGATCAATCTGACCATTGTCAAACTGAATTTTGAAATGGGAGACGTGCGGGCTGCAGTGGCATGGAGGGTACAAACCCTTTAAAATGAGAAAGAGCATTTTATGTATTTTTTAGGTTTAGTGGAGATGAGCAAAGATTTTAGAAATTCTACTCAGACGTTTCACCACATATCTCCAAGAAGTTCAGTTCGTTACAAATTATACATCAAGAACCATGTTAAATGATGGCAATCCCAGCCTGCAGTTAAACTTTAGAGATAGTGTATCTCAGTGTGCATCCCTGTGCATTGCACCAACAGTCATAGCTAATCCTTTCTGGTAGTGAAACAGTTACTGTGCGTCAGGCACCGTTGTCTGGAAATCTGGGTTTTCCACGCCTGATTCATCTTTATTAGAGATAAGCGAGCACTAAAATTCTCGGGTGCTCGTTATTCGAGTCAAATTTTTCCCGATGCTCGGGTGCTCGTTTCGAATAATGAACCCCATTGAAGTCAATGGGAGACTCAAGCATTTTTTGCAGGGGACCTAAGTTCTGCATAGGTAAGGTTGCATGAAAACCTCAGAAAATGATGGAAACACCACGGAAATGGAAGGAAACAGCAGGGGCAGCATGCATGGATGCCTCTGAGGCTGCCTAATCATACCATTACGCCAAATTCTGGGCAACAGCCTGGTGGTGACCCTCAAGACAATTGTGCTAACCCAGACCAAGATGGGCAAGGCACATGCGCTGGCACATGTTAGTAAAGCACCCAACTAGGTGCAACGAAGGTCCATCGTCGCCTGCGGGTGACACCACTGGTCATGCTGACACTGCTGTCCTATCCCCCGCCCCACGACGCAGGCATAAGCGTCTCCCTCTCCGCACCCACCCAGTAGTCTACAGCGTACACAAAGTTCTCCCAGCACAGTGCCCAGCTCTCCCCATTACAGACGGGCAAACACGCACCCACCACCCACCCACACTGTCCACGGCAGACCTCCAAGCACAGTGCCAAGCTTTCCTAATTCCAGATGGGCTAAGACGCACACTGCACCCACCTATTAGTCTCCACACGTGGGTGGGTGCAGAGCCTTTTAGTGCCCCTCAAGACAATGTTTGTGTGCCAGGGCCTGGTAGTAACTGTCCTTGAAGTTGTTGTTGGAGAGGCCGCCGGTGACCCTGAAGACAATTTTGGCTGACAGTGCAGTGGGTGAGAGCCTGGAGGTGACGCTCAGAAACAAATGGGTTCAAAAAGCATGGTAGTGCACCCCTGAATGACAGTCTGTGACTGAGATTGCAGGTGAACCCGCTATTGTAGTCTAGCACACCTTGGAGTGAACCCCTAAATTACAAAGTTTGACTGAGATTGCAGTTTACAGCATGGGGGTGAACCCCAGGATGACTTGTTAAGACTGAGATTGCAGTTTACAGCTTGGCGGTGAACCCCAGAGTGGCTTGGTTAGTTGGTTTAGTGATTACACAAAATGTTGAACCCAAGGGCTAAGGGTCGAGGTCGAGGGCGTCCAAGTGATTTAGGGGGGCAGAGGCCGTGGTCCTGGGCAGGGTGACACAGTACCTACTGATTAGAGAGCAGTGGAAAGCCGCAGAGTTTCTCTCTCTAGCTTTATCTCGCAACTTACAGGGTCACGTGGTACACCACTATTGAAACCACAACAGTGCGAACAGGTGATGATGTGGATAGCAGATAATGTGTCCAGTAATTTATCCACCACCCAGTCTTCCACACAGTCCACCCACGCTAGCCAAGGGAGTAGACCTCTGGCTCCTCCAGCTCAACATCCTTCCCCCCAGCCTGCCCCCCCCCACAGAAAATATGGATTCAGATCCGGCATACTCACAGGAACTCTTTTCAGGACCCTACCCAGAGACATAAACCACTGCTCAACAGCAACCTGAGCAGTTGCTCTGTCCCGATGCCCAAAATTTAGAACTTTTCCAGTCTGTGGGTGATGAGAGTGTGGACTTAGTGCAAGTAGTGCGTCAAGAGGTGTCGGATGATGATGATGAGACACGGTTGTCAGACATTGATGTTGTTGTCAGAGCAGTAAGTCCCAGGGGGGAGCAGAGTGAGGAATCGGAGGAAGAACAGGTGGATGATGACGTGACTGACCTGAGCTGGGTTGGTAAGCCTAGTCAAGACAGTGCTTCTGAGGGTGAGGCAAGTGCAGCACCAGAACAGGTTGGAAGAGGCAGTGGGGTGGCCAGAGGAAGAAGCAGGACCAGAGCAAGTAGATCAGCAACTGTTTCACGGAGTAAAACTCCCGTGCCGAGGCCTAGATGTTCGCAAGTCTGGAGGTTCTTTAAAGAAAGTGAGGATGACCGACGGACCGTGGTGTGCAACTTGTGCCACACCAGGATCAGCAGGGGAGGCACCACTACCAGCCTAAGCACTACCAGCATGCGCAGGCATATGAGTGCTAAACACACGACTCAATGGAACCAAGGCCGTTCACCTCCTTCCCCTGTGTCACATGCTGACTTTGAGAGTCAACCCCCCGCCCAGGACCCCAGCACGAGCACCTCCCACCCTACAACCACCCCTTAACCTCCACGATCCTCCACACCCTACACCAATGTGTCCCAGCGCAGCGTTCAGCTGTCTTTGCATCAGACATTGGAGCGCAAGCGCAAACGCGAATACAATTCCACCCACTCACATGCACAAGCCCTAAACGTCCACATTTTCAAACTGCTGAGCCTGGAGATGCTGCGCTATAGACTGGTATAGATTGAGGCTTTCCGCAACCTGATGGCGGTGGCTGTCCCTCTGTACTTGGTCCCCAGCCGCCACAATTTTTAACGATGTGCCGTCCCAGCCCTACACCAGCACGTGTCAGAGAGCATCATCCGTGCCGTGACCAAGGCGGTTACTGAGAAGGTCCACCTAACCACCGACACGTGGACAAGTGCTGGCGGGCAGGGACACTATATCTCCCTGACGGCACATGGGTTAACTTGGTGGAGGCTGGGACCGAGTCTGACCCTGGGTCCGCTCATGTAATTCCCACACAGAGGATTGCGGGGCCTACCTCGGTCATGGTTTCTCAGACTAATTATGCCTCTTCCTACAACCCCTCCTCCTCCTACTCTCAAATACAATCTGTGAACACGGCGCCTTCAGTCGGTAGCTCTAGGCGCAGCAGCACTGCCGTGGAAAAGCGCCAACAGGCGGTGCTGAAACTGCTGAGCTTAGGTGACAAAAGGCACACCGCCCAAGAGCTGTTACAGGGCATCACAGCGCAGACCGATCTTGGATGGCGCCGCTGAAACTCAA
>ONZH01030617.1:5000-55528 GCA_900303285.1 Rhinella marina
ATGATAACTCGGATCTTCGCTCAACGGTAAAAACGCTTCAAGATGTTACTCATTTACATGGGACTCAAATACACAACCTTCAACAGCACCTCGACGACCTGGAGAATAGAGGCCGCCGTAATAATATTCGGATCCGAGGTATTCCTGAGTCCTTACCTCCCGCTGACCTTTTTCCTGCTCTTCTCAGCATCTTCAATGATCTGCTGGATAGACCAAGATCTTCCCACATTGAGATAGACCGGGCTCACCGAGCTCTACGCCCTCCTCCTCCAGATGGAGCACCACCCCGGGACGTCATCTGCCGGATACATTATTATGCCGTCAAAGAGCGAATTCTGTTCCAGGCTCGGCAGCGCCAGTCCCTCTCCTTTGATGGAGTACCTATAATGATTTTGCAGGACTTGTCCCGTTACACTCTAGCTCAAAGGGCGGCATTGAAACCAGTCCTCTCTCTCCTGCGCGAGCGGGGGATTCCCTATCGCTGGGGCTTCCCCTTTGCCCTGATAGCTGGACACAAAAGCAACTCCACTATCCTCCGCAGTATTGAGGACCTCCCTGGGTTTCTACAAGGACTCAACCTCCCTCCAGTGGACCTGGGACAATGGCCCTCATTTGACCCCTCCAATCCGTCCCCTCCACAGGGACAGCTTTCTTCTCAACGCTCTGCAGGGGGCTCTCAAGGCCTCCCATCCCGCACTGCCCGCAACCGCCGCAGACGTCAAGAAGGTACCGGACGGGACTCTCAAGCTTCCCGCCCCTTCTGAGGACTTTACTCTCCGAGCTGAGGTGTATACGTTTTATTCTACTTCGCTCTTCACTGTTTACTTTGTTCCCCTTGTTAACAAGCACTAACTGAGGATTGTGTTGTTTCTAACTGACGTTTTCTTCGGTTTATTCTTTCATCGCAGGGTAGGCAGATGGTTCTCTGCTGTACGGCTAACACTTCCCCCACATAGGTTAAGACACCCTCCTGGGAGCTTGCTCCTCCCAGGTGACTGTCTTGGTGGACCGTTTGGTCCGTACTTCACTGTCCACTTCTCACTGATTAGGGGCTCTTCCTGCCCTTAGCCCTCTCCTCCCGTCACCCCCTTCTTTCTTTCTCTCTTCCTTCTCTCTCCTTCAGTTCTCCTCTTCCTCTTTTCCTCCTTCCTCCCCTCCCCCTTGTTCCCTTTTTTTTTTTTTTTTTGTTGTGTTCTCTCTCCTTCCCTTATAGGATTTGGACATGTCATCGCTCAAAATTGCATCGTATAATGCGAATGGCCTGAACTCGCCACAAAAACGCAACCAAGTGCTTCACCACTTTCATCGGCAAAAGGTACAGGTTGTCTGCTTCCAGGAAACGCATTTCAAGGAGGGTTCCTCCCCGGGCCTTCGTCATCGTCACTACGCAACCTGGTTTACTGCTAATAACCAGCTTAATAAATCTAAAGGAGTCGCCATAGCGATTCATAAAAACCTGCCTTTTCAAATGCTAGATTGCGTGGCGGACCCTGATGCCCGGTACTTGATTCTGATCTTGAGCATTGAGGGAAGGGAATTCACTATTATAAACACGTATGCTCCAAATCAAAACCAAGTCACCTTCCTAGTTGGCTTGATAGACAAAGTTATCCCCCTGGTGAAAGGTACAGTGATTTTGTGTGGGGACTTAAATCTTACCCTTGATCCCACCTTAGACAACTCCTCTGGACGAGCTACTCTCTCATATGGAGCAATCAAGAAGGTTAAAAAATCCTTGCTGCAGTTGCAGCTTTGTGACCCATGGCGCCTGCACCATCCTGCCGATAGGGACTACACCTATTACTCTCCCCCCCATTCCACCTACAGTAGAATAGATTACATTCTGCTCCAACACCGGGCTCTGTCCTGGGTGGACTCCACGCGCATAGGCTCTATCTTATGGTCTGACCATGCCCCTGTGTACTGCTCTCTACAGCTTCCTAATCTTTCTAAGACTGAATGGATGTGGAGACTTAATGAATCCCTTCTTTTGGATTCGGTGTGTGCAGCAGACATTTCTCAGTCTATCACTGAGTTTCTCAGTACACATCAGTCTGATACTACTCCCCTTCCCACCCAATGGGAGGCTCTTAAGTGTGTGCTCAGAGGCATTCTGATCAAACATGGGACTAGGCTTAAAAGGGAAAAAGCGCATTCTCTATCTCTTGCTCTTCACAAAGTAACTAGGCTGGAGATGGCCCATAAACGTGCTCTTACTCCGGACACCCTGCGGGCTCTACAAGAGGCCCGCTTGGATGCCCGACGCCTTTTAGATAAATCCTACCAGAAGATGGTGCAAAAAAGCCGTAGCTCATTTTATGAGTTTGGTAATAAGAGCGGAAGGATGCTAGCCAGGGCATTACGGCAAAAGATGGCATCCTCACATATCCCCCTTATCAAATCTCCACAGGGGACTCCAGTTTTCACTACTTCAAATATCGCTGCCTCCTTCCATTCCTTTTACTCAGACCTATACTCCCTACCTACCCCGCCCGACCCAGTAGATACGCCCCTATCCTCTGCCTCACGCCTCACGGCAGAGCAGTCTGCCTCATTAGAATCTCCCTTCACAGCTGAGGAGCTTCAAGGAGTGATTAAGTCCCTACCGGGTGGTAAAAGCCCTGGACCCGATGGGTACACAGCTAGGTTCTATAAAGACAACGTTGATAAGCTATCTCCCTTTCTCCTCCAAGTCTTCAATACAGTGTCCGCTGGGCTCCCCTTCCCGGCACAGACCTTAGCCGCCCATATTGCAGTTATCCCGAAACCAGGCAAGGACCCTCAGGTGTGTGCGAGTTATCGTCCCATCTCTTTGTTGAATGTGGACCTCAAAATTTTTGCTAAGCTCCTGGCAAATCGCCTGAATGCTTTCATGCCCTCTTTGGTCCATTCGGATCAGGTGGGGTTTGTGCCGGGGAGGGAGGCCAGGGATAACACCCTTAAAACTTTAGACATTATCCATCATGCCAAGAAGCACCGTATCCCCTTGATGATCCTGTCCCTAGATGCTGAAAAAGCATTTGACAGGATTTCCTGGTCCTCCTTGATAGCAACCTTGACTCATTTGGGCCTTGGCCCATGGATTACCTCGAAAATACTCTCATTATACACCTTGCCGTCAGCCCGAGTCAAGGTAAACGGCTTTCTATCTGCACCCTTCTCTATTCATAACGGCACTCGCCAAGGCTGTCCACTGTCTCCCCTTCTATATGCTCTCGTTATGGAACACCTCTTGGCGACTATTCGAGATAATCCTGACATTACTGGAATACAAATTGGAGGGCGGGAGTATAAGTGTGCAGCCTTCGCAGACGACCTTTTACTATATATTACCAACCCAAGAATATCACTTCCATGTCTTCAGCGGGAGCTTGCTCACTTTGGGGCGTGGACTAACTTTAAAGTTAACTTATCCAAGTCTCATGCCTTGAATGTGTCTCTTGCCCAGGATCTGGCACATTCCCTTAGGGCTTCCTTCCCGTTCTCTTGGCCTTCTGGAGGGATTACTTACCTTGGAATTAAACTGAGCAGTGATCTAACGCGCCTATTTCAGGATAACTTTCTCCCCCTGGTTACGCGCTTTGAGAAAGATCTCGAGTCCTGGCGTCGTGGGGATTTTTCATGGTTTGGGAGAGTTAGTATACTAAAAATGAACGTCCTACCCAAGCTCCTCTACCTCCTGCAGACCATCCCCATTCGAATACCGTATCCATTCTGGAATAGGATCCGTAAGTGCTTTCTAAAGTTCGTTTGGTCTCCTAGCAGGCCCAGAATTAAATGGAACGTTCTGATCCGTGCGAAGGATGCGGGTGGGGTTGGTCTTCCGGACTGTAAACTTTATTATCGAGCTGTGATGTATGCTCGACTTCTCGATGCCTGTAGGGGATACTCTCAAAAACAATGGGTTGTCTTAGCCAGAACTCTCTCTCCTATAGCTCTGCAGGTTATCCCTTGGCTGCAGAGTGTGCCGGCCTCGGTTCGTTCTGCACTCACCTTCACTTTTTCTCATACTTTTGCAGCCTTGAGGGGGATGCGTGTGGAGTCCCCCCTGATAGATGCTAAAGGACCCCTGACCCCAATAACTGACCATCCTCACTTCCCTCCCGGTGCCTCTGTTAGATCATTTCTAAAGGGGACGAAGCTCTCTCCCCTTCGCTTCTGTCAGGTCATCTCTGGGTCCACACTAAAATCTCTGCCTGCCCTGATAGGATCCACTCCCCACTCTTCCAGTGCCCAATTTGAATACATTCAGCTCCAACACTTCTTCTCTACCCTACGTGCTTCTCATAAGCTCGACAGGAATCTCACATCTTTTGAAAAAGCCTGTCTTGCTCCATCAGCAATCTTCAGGGATATTTCTTTTATTTATAAATTGCTCCTGGAGCAACACTCGTCCCTGCCCCTTCCATTTTGCTCGAAATGGGAGAGAGATTTAAACATCTCCATTTCCCCTACCCAGTGGCGTAGATGCTTTCTGTTTACGCATAAATCAATTTTAACTACGAAAGCGCAGGAAACCTGTTATAAGCTACTATCTAGGTGGTACAGGGTGCCCTCATTACTCCATAAATGGTTTCCTTCGGTCTCTGATAGGTGCTGGCGCTGTGGGTCCGCAGAGGGTACACTATTACATGTTTGGTGGCACTGCCCTAATTTACGCCCATTTTGGGACTCGGTCCACACAACTATTCAAAAAATCACTGGCTTCCCAATGCCAAACTCCCCGGAAGCATTTTTCCTATTCATCTTTGACCTTAATGTACCTGCTTATAAGAAATCTCTCTTGAAACATCTTATACAAGCAGCTAAGACCGTGATCCCAAGACACTGGAAATCATCCATATCCCCGACTCTAGAAGAATGGTTTGAAGAAGTCATGTCTAACCAGAGAATGGAGGAACTAATTGCTCATACTCCTCAGAAATACATGCTTTTCCTGAAAGCCTGGGAACCATGGGAGACCTTCCGCAGTTCGGGCTCTTATAGACGCTCCTGATACTGTCTTTTGGGGCTTAACATGTACCTTTTGGCGAATAGGGCTATATAAATTTGTCCTTCTCCGAGGATATGTTCATGTCCAAACCCTTCCTCCCCCCCCCTCCCCCCCCCCTCTGTCTACTCCCTCCTATCAATCCCCCCTCTCCTTTATGTGGCTTCAAACAAGCATTTTCCGTTATTACTCAATGGGTCTCCCCAATTAGACTCTTCACGCATTTGACTGTTTTGAATTTTCTTTATTGTAATGTTGTACACTTTGCTTTGTTATGCAACAGACATCTGTACAAATTTTATATAAAATCCAATAAATACTTGAATTTGAAAAAAAAAAAAAAGGTAAGTATATAAAATGAGAATGTTTGGACTAGGAGAAAATGTCTGTATGTGGGTGAGGCCTCTTTCACACGAACGTTGTGGCGTCCGTATGGCATCCGTATTTTTTGCGGATCCACTGTAACATTGCCTATCCTTGTCCGCAAAACGGACAAGAATAGGACATGCTCTATTTTTTTTTGCGGGCCACGGAACGGAGCAACGGATGCGGACAGCACACGGTGTGCTGTCCGCATTTTTTGCGGGCCCATAGAAATGAATGGGTCCGCATTTTTCATGTGAAAAATGCGGATCGGAGCCCGCAAAAACAACGTTTGTGTGAAAGAGGCCTAAGTCGCAGTGATTCAAAGATTTTCCCAGCAGCGTATGAATTTTCAGAATATTTATTAATTCTTCAAGAAGATATACATATAGACAAAGGACGGGTTTTGGCCCGTCCAGGCCTTCATCAACTCATAACATACACTGTTACATTCACAGTATTTAACAGGTATTACGTCAAGTCATGTGACTTGTACCAAGTATACATGGAACAACTGGAACTGGAATTAAGGAACGGACTCACCCAAAGGTGCATAATTTTGTTCACCAACAAAGGTTCAATGTGCTGATGAACTCTGTAAAAATAAATATGTGAATCATTAATTATAGTCCTCTAATCATTGATGAAACCAATCTCAAACTCTATTCAGACCCCTTGGATGTAACGTATCCAAGGTGTGTATCCAATAAGCTTCTCTTTTTAGGAGCTGTTTTTTAATATCTGCTCCTCTCCTGGGTAGGTGGGTAAGTAACTGGCTTAGTGATAGAAAACAGAGGGTGGTTATTAACGGTACATGCTCAGATTGGGTCACTGTCGCTAGTAGTAGTAGTACCCCAGCGGTCAGTATTGGGCCCTATTCTCTTCAATATATTTATTAATGATCTTGTAGAAGGCTTGCACAGTAAAATATCCATTTTTGAAGATCACACTAAACTGTGTAAAGCAATTAACATGGAAGAGGACAGTATACTGCTACAGATGGATCTGGACAGATTGGAGGCTTGGGCCATTGAGGTTTAACACTGACAAATGCAAGGTTATACATATGGGAAGGAATCATGCAAGTTATCCGTACATACTAAATGGTAAAACACTGGGTAACACTGACATGGAAAAGGACTTAGGAATTTTAGTGAACTAAGCTGTAGTTCAGTGTCAGGCAGATGCTGCCAAAGCCAATAAGATAATGGGTTGCATCAAAAGGGACATAGTCCTGCCACTTTACAAATCACTAGTCAGACCACACTGGACTACAGTACCCAGAACACTGGACTGCAGTACCCAGAAAGATTATCAAAATTAGGGTTATTCAGTTTAGAAAAAAGATGACTAAGAGGAGATCTAATAACTATGTATAAATATATCAGGGGCACTACAGAGATTTCTCCTATGATCTACTTACAGTGACTGTGACATCCTCTGTATCTAGAAGACAGAAGGTTTGTACACAAATATAGAAGAGGGTTCTTCACAGTAAGAGCAGTAAAACTATGGAACTCTCTGCCTGATGAGGCGGTGATGATGAATTCACTAAAAAAATTCAAGAGGGCCTGGATGTATTTCTGGAGTGTAATAATATTTACTAGAGATGGGTTGTTGATCCAGGGAGTTATTCTGATTGCCTGATTGGAGTCGAGAAGGAATTTTTTCCCCTAAAGTGAGTAAAATTGGCGTCTACCTCAAAGGGCTTTTTTTTGCCTTCCTCTGGATCAACTTGCAGAATAACAGTCTGTACTGGATGGACAGATGTCTTTTTTTCAGCCTCAGCCGTTGTTCAGATTTAGTCCAGATTATGATGTTGTCAATGTAACAATAGTAATCCAAAGGCTTCATGGGGCAGAAGAATAGGAAGTCACTTTCAAACTTGGCCATGATCAGATTTGCATATTGTGGTGCCATTTTGCTTTCCCATTGCTGTTCTGTTTTTTTGTAGATATACTCTGTCAGGGATGGATTGGGAACTCAATGTGGCCCTGGAAAAAAGGGTAAAATAGGCCCCATGTTATAGGTGTGGCTGAACTGGTAGGAGGTTGGGCGGGCTCAACAAACCATTAGGATGGTTCACACAGCACATTCACACAGTATACCTCCCAACTTTGGAAAAGCCCAAGGAGACATAATAACTGTGGTGTGCTTAGTGTGTCACGAGAAATTTTGTTATACTAAGTTACGCTTATGTATATATGCCCAATCTCATCCAGTCTCACACAGTAGTTATTCCCCATTAGTGCCCCCCCCACAATAGTTATGCCCCCTTTCTGCTCCCACACAGTAGCTTTGTCCCCTTTCTGCCTCCATGCAGTAGTTATACCCCCTTTCTGCCCCATTTTGTGCTCCCTTCACAGTAATTAGGCTCCCTTCACATTATGCCCCTTTGAGCCCCCACACAGTCATTATGCCCCCACACCATGATGTTGCCCCCTGTAGTGTTAATAAAAAAAGTAATACGAGTAAGTCTACTGTATTCTATCCAGCTGACTTCTATCCAGCTGTTGGATGTCAAAGGACCTGATGGCAGGTTGTACTGCCAGCCTAATGTTAGGACATGAGCTGGCAGCATGATAATTAGATCGCAGCAAGGCCGCCCTTAATCTGGCGCCCTTGCTGCAATGTCATTATTCCACAGTGTCTGAAAGTGAAGGTTGTGGCCCAGTGGCGTAGCTATTGGGGAAGCAAGGGAAACGGCTGCTTTGGGGCCCAAGCTGAGAAGGGGCCCAGGAGCAGCAGCAGGGGGTGGGGGGTGTGACCATCAGGGCCCTATTAAATTCTTTTATCTATTTTTTTTTATTTGGCTATTCAACTGGTGGTGGTGGGGGTTTGGGGTTTCCTACTACTGCAGCCTCTAATGAAACAAGAGGAGAAGGGAGAGAGGGATTCTCCTACCTCTCCTCTGCTGTACTTTATCTGATTGGTGGAGCAGCAGTGGGTGGAAGCTGTTGCTTCACCAATCGTTCAGATGGACCCTGGATGTGCTCTGCCTTCCTGCCCAGCCACATGTTTGTATGGCCGCCTGCCTCCTCGCCTAGCCACTCCGCACAGTTGAATGGCTGCCCGGTCTCCCACCCAGCCACACGTTTGTATGGCCGCCGCCTTCTCGCCCAGCCACCCCACACGGTTGAATGGCTGCCCGGCCTCCCGCCCAGCTGTACGTTTGTATGGCCGCCCACCAATCTGCAGCTTTAAATTGTCGCCCACCACCCACCTATGAGAACCGCTGCCTGCCTGAAAGCCAGAGCCAGGAGTCAGGACCCTCCTGCTTCAGACTCCCTGCCAGCTTTGGTGAGTCTGATACCCTGGACTGTGCCCCCTGACCCTGGACTGTGCCCTCTAAACATACACTGTTGGCAGCACAGTACAAAGGTATAAATGGTATACACCTTTACTGTGCCTCCTAACCTCTACTCTGCCCCCTTATACCCTATAATGTGCCTCCTACCCTGTACTATGCTCTCTTATACCTTCCATTGTGCCCCCTTACCATACACTGAACTGTGCCCTTTAATACTCTATATTGTGCCCCCTTATACCCTATATCCAGTCACTGTATGGAGGTGTTATCCAGTCACTGTATGGAGGCGTTATCCAGTCACTGTATAACCTCCAGAGACATTTACATCATATGTGACTGATATCAGCAGCTCCTCTTATAATGCTCCAGCTTAAATATATTAATATATTTACTAATTGTGATTGTATATATACATAGAACCTTGACAACACCTTTAAAGAAAAGTATAATGTTTTGGTAGCTCGCTGGATTAAGCAAGCTATTTTCACATATATTTTAAACTAGCTGAAGGACCTGGCTTCGCCCGGGTATATTTAATTTATTTCTTTTACTGTTTGTGTGTGTGTGTGTCATTAAAAGATATCGAGAGTGCCCTCTACAGTGCCTGCCCCTTTAACAGTGACCTCTACAGCGGCCCGCCCCTTTAACAGAGACCTCTACAGCGGCCCGCCCCTTTAACAGAGACCTCTACAGCGGCCCGCCCCTTTAACAGTGACCTCTACAGCAGCCCGCCCCTTTAACAGTGACCTCTACAGCTGCCCGCCCCTTCAACAGTGACCTCTACAGCAGCCTGCCCCTTTAACTGTGACCTCTACAGCTGCCCACCCCTTTAACTGTGACCTCCACAGCAGCTTGAGTGGCCACTGTCTTCATCCCAGAAAGCCAGACCTCACCGGCCATTCCCCCAAACGTGAAACAGCGCCCCCAGTTCCCATGAAGACACATCACTAAACATGAGGCCACGCCCCCCTGGCTCCATGAAGACATGGAGGAGAAGCTGTCTGAGTGTGAGCTACTGAAAGGGTGAACATCCCTGTGTCTGTCCAGGCACTGCGTCGGACGGAGAACAGGTAGCCAGAAAACTGGACTGTCCAGCCTAAAGCCAGACATCTGGCCACCCTAACATCAGCCTGCCCCTAGGGTGGCCAGAGGTCTTGTTTTAGGCTGGACGGTCTGGCTTTCAGACTCCGTCCTCTGTCATGCGCAGGGCCTGGATGGACACAGCAGCAGCACTCTCAGCAGCAGCACTGTGCAGTCTGAGCAATGAGCTGCAGGGAGAAAGTCACCCTCCCCCCACCCCTGCAGCTGACAGAAGGTGATTTTTACCAATATTTTTAATCCCGGTCAAATGCAGCATGGAAGGGGCGTGGCCTGACTGAGTCAGGGGCGTGACTTAGTGGGATCTGGGGGTGGTGCTTTTAAGTCCTTCTTTTGACGGTGGCCAGAATTACAGGTTGATGCCATAGTAATTTAGGAGGAAGGTGGGTAGCAGTGGAAGAAAACATCTTTTATTACTACTGAACAGTAAATATGTAAACTTTACATTATATGAGGTAATTATTGATGATGAGTTAGTCTAAAACATAAGTTATAGTTATACCATTGTCATCCACAGTGCTCTGCCTCTTTAATGCAGACCTAAAGCAGTGAACTGGCTAGGTTGTCATAGAAACCTGATGTGTGTCTGTGAGCTTCTATTGGCTGATAAGGGTCATGTGACCAGGCTACTATTGGCTAATGCATTTTTTGAGAATATCTCAGGAACGGTACGTCCTGGAGAGTTGAAAACTGTTCTAAAACCTTCCAGGACACCTGATATACATGTGTGCCGAATTTTGTGATTGTAGCTGCAGCGGTGCGAATTCCTTTAGCGGACATACACACACACACACACATACACTCAGCTTTATATATTATAGTTCAACCATCAGGATTAAAAGCCCATTGTACCATCTAAATAGCTATATTTTGGGAAGAAAATGACAGATATACACTGACACAAACAAATCACATACAGAATAATAAAAAGTAAATAAACATCAGTAGCCTAAATATGGGGTAAGAATCCAGTCGATCATGCTATACCACATGGCTGTCTACCAAGGTATAACACATGACTGACACCAAAAGGGTATACACGATATATATGCAAATCAATACTTACATCCTACCTAGGATGAAGTTCCTGGTGGGGGATGGGTACTGCATTACAAGGCACATAATCACACAGAATTGTAATAGCAACAGAGAACAGAATTAAAGAGACAGAACCAATCGGTACTTAAAAAATACCCTTACAATACATTCCACCCCTGGTTCTTCTATTTTAATTCATTCCAACGTGAGAAAAAGTAGGGATCCCAATTAGTTAACACACTGTGTGTATTACAAAAATCTACCACTCCAGTATAGAAACAAACACACAGCACATCCTTATGAATATAATCAAGAAGTTATTAATACATGATATACAATAAAAAAAAATCAATTATAAAATCAATAGCGGCGGCATACAAAAACACAATAAACCAGAAGCACACTGGGGTTGTAATAATGCCATATGATACCTAAAGTGGACACTATGACCACATCTGCGTGAAACAATACTCCCAACAATATATGGCTGATTACCCCAATAAATATAAAGTGCATGTGCAAACCAATAAGTTATGGAGATGAAGTCTTAACAAGAAAGACACTCAGACTACAGCTAGTCTAATGAGGTGATAAAAGATCACATAAATCCACAAAAAGGTAGTAAAAAAAATCATATACTGACCAGTGTGACTTCAGCCCCGACGTGCGTTTTGCTTTCACTTCCTCAGGGGATATCATGGTACTGTGCCAACTGCCTCTTTATACCCTAACTCTGATTAAAAGCTAACAGCCAGGTGGAACAAATAGGGCCCCACTTACTTGATGTCCATATCCATAGCTCAGTCATGTCCTAGGCGGCGTGCGTTCCAAGCTGGAACGCATGACGTCATTTCCTGTCATAAATACTTGGAGCCGAGAACCTCCATATACTATATAAAATATAAGTTGTCCCAGAGATAGCATAATCAACCTAATTTATCAAAAGTGTCCTTGTCAGACCCATAAAGTAATAATTATATGAACTCCCAGTCCAAGCACTCCATAGTGGAATGCAGACCGGAACCGTTGGTCCGGTATGCGTGCCACCGTGGAACACCAACTCATGCGCATAGTGAATGCAATAAAATCAAGGTAACCACATTTCATGGTGGAACGCACACCACACCCACAAACCAGATGTGCATTCCACTGCAAGAAAATGGCCCATACGGGCCTCTACATCTGTTACAATAGCCTTCCATATAATTTCTATACAATGTGATAAAATCATTGTAATGTGCATGAAAAACATGAATAGGGAATATTGTGAGTAATACATAATCATTTTGACATAATTAAGTAAAACTAATTATTTTTATTTATATAAACATGATTCAAAAATAAAAAAAATATAAAAAAACAATAAATAACGTCAAAAAACACCTCAAATTCATAAAAACATGAGAAAAAAGGTACCGATAAAGGTGAAAGTGTGCAGTGCAAAAAAAGTGCACAGTGCGAAAAAAGTGCAAAAGTACAAAGTGAAAAATATATAAAAAAATTACAACGATCAATTATAAAACAGTCACATTAATAAATAATTATTCAAATATACCAATTCATCAAATGCAAATTGACACGGGGAGTTCCAAATTACTTCTGATAACTTAAAGGGCAAAAGATGATAAAATAATCCAATAAGATACAGTGGAGGAAATAAGTATTTGATCCCCCACTGACTAGGCTAAAAATCAGCCAAGAACTACACGGGAGGAGCTGAGTAATGATCTCAAGGCAGCTGAGACCACAGTCTCCAAAAAAACTATTGGTAATACACTGAGACGTAATGGTTTAAAATCCTGCAGTGCACGCAAGGTTCCTCTGCTCAAGAAGGCTCACGCCCAGGCCCGCCTCAAGTTTGCCAATGAACATATTAATGACTCCGAGAGAGACTGGGAGAAGGTGCTGTGGTCAGATGAGACCAAAATTGAGCTCTTTGGCCTCAACTCAACTCGACGTGTTTGGAGGAAGAAAAATACAGAATATGACCCTAAGAATACCATCCCCACCGTCAAGCATGGTGGTGGAAGTATTATGTTTTGGGGGTGTTTTTCTTCTAAGGGCACAGGCCAACTTCACCACATTGACGGGAAGATGAACGGGGCCATGTATCGCAAAATCCTGGGTGACAACCTCCTTGCCTCCGCCAGAGCACTGAAAATGGGTCGTGGATGGGTCTTTCAGCACGACAACGACCCAAAACATACAGCCAAGGAAACAAAGGAGTGGCTCCATAAGAAGCATATCAAGGTCATGGAATGGCCTAGCCAGTCTTCTGACCTCAATCCCATAGAAAATCTATGGAGAGAGCTGAAGCTTCACGTTTCCAAATGCATGCCTAAAAACCTTAAGGATATGGAGATGATTTGCAGAGAGGAGTGGGCCAAAATTACTCCTGAAGTGTGTGCAAACCTTATAAAAAACTATAAGAAACGTCTGACTGCTGTGCTTGCCAACAAGGGTTTTGCCACCAAGTATTAAATGATGTTTTCCTAGGGGATCAAATACTTATTTCCCTCAAAGAAATGAAAATTATTTTTTATTTCTCATTTCATGTAATTTTCTCCATTTTTCTTTTGATATTCTATGTGGCACTGTTAAAATAAAGCTGGCATAAAATTATGAGACGTTTCATTTATTTTTTAGTATTAAAACTTTAAAAGTCAGTGGGGGATCAAATACTTATTTCCTCCACTGTATATACTTTGTAACCAATGGGACAACTATCATGTCCAAATATAGATATAATGATTCTGCCTTCATATTGCGCTTGCTTCTGATCCAACATGGCCCATATTCCTAAGAACAGAAGGGGAAGAGAATAGTAAAAAATGAAAAAAAATAAAAAAAAATAAAAAAAACTATTACAAAATTGTTAAAAGCACAGATTCTTTTTTTGACGACATCCTCATGATACGGCAAGAGACAATGGAGGATCTTGCGCTTTTTATGGCATCACTGAATAGGAACAACTTGCGTTCAAGGCAGGGAGGTCTAATATGGATTTTCTGGATGTCCTGTTACAGGTGGATGAGAATGGCTTTATTCATACTGACATCTTTCTGAAATCCACTGCTGTGAACAGCCTTCTACATGCCGGGTCATCACATCCTTAATGGAAAGTATTCCAACGGGTCAGTTTATGAGATTACGGAGATTGTGTTCCCAAGATGAGACCTTTGAGGTACAGGCAAATGAACTGAATAATAGGTTCCTTAATAGACGATACAGCAGATCATCACTGAGGAAGGGATACACATGGCCTAAAAACTCAAAAAGGGCTGCTTTACTGCAACAACCTTCAAATGTAAAAAAAAACATGAGGGAGGCGTTGTGAGGTTTATTACCTCCTTTAACTCAGGTCATGGAGAAGTGACATCTATTTTGCAGAGATACTGGATTATCCTAAATATGGATAATACTCTCAAGAAGTTCTTACCCCCTCGGCCGTCTATTATGTATAGAAGGGAAAAGAATTTACGGGACATTCTGGTACACAACCATTATGAGGGCATGTGTCCAGAAAAAGCATTTGGTTCTAAGGGCCCCAAATGGGGATGTCGACCATGCGGTGGTTGTGTCGCTTGTCCGAATATTTTGAGGACAACCTCCTTCACGGATGGGTCTGGTCAGAAAACCTTTCAGATCACACACTATAACGTGTAGCACAATAGGGGTGATCTATGTTGCTAGCTGCCCATGTGACTTACATTATAAAGGCTTGACTTCACGAGAACTTCAGGAGATGCACAAGAGAACACATACTTGGCAGCTAAGAATGAACAGGACATTGCAGGATTGAAAACCATCCCTCGCCATTTCAGGACCCATCATGATAGCAATGGATCCCTTTTAAAGGTAAGGGGTATTGATAGGGTCTTGGTGGGCAGGAGGGGTGGTGACTGGAAACGTCTGTTGGCACAAAGGGAGGTGAAGTGGATCTTTCGGCTGGATACGGTTACTCCCCGTGGCTTGAACACAAATTTAATTTTTTTTTTCGTTGCTATAGGATCTGAATAGTTACTTATGACAATACGTCTCCTTTATATATTTGTATATATATTAATGATATATATACACAAAAGTTAGGGATATATTTGGCTTTTGGGTGAAATTTATGGAAAACGTAAAAAATTCATGCTACAGTTATATTATATCATGAAAGTAGAGCATTTAAGTAGAAGCATGCAATGGTATTTCCTCATCTCAAATAATTTATTGAAACAAAAGCCAAGTAGTGTATACCCCTACAAAAATGTTAATGTCTCAATAACTTGTCATGTGTCCTTGAGCATCAATTACAGCTTGACAACGATGTCTCATGCTGTCCACAAGTCGACTTATTGTCTGCTGAGGCATGGCATACCACTTTTTTTGAAGGGCAGCTCTCAGGTCATTGAGGTTCTGGGGTACAGAGTTATGAGCCTCTACACGGCGACTCAGCTGATCCCATAGGTTTTTAATGGGTTTCAGGTCTGGAGAACGTGCAAGCCACTCCACCAGCCGTTCCCTAATGATGTGCCCTCGATTAGTTGGCACATTGTCAAACATGAAAATGAAATTTGGCCTGTGTTGTTCATGTAGAGGCACAGTTACTGAATTAATGATGTTACTCAAGTATTATGGTCCGTCACTGTACCATTCACAAAGTATAAGGCAGTTCTGTATTGACTTTGACACACATGCCCACACTTTAACACCACCAAAGGCTCTTTTGGTGACAACAGTGGCTGATGCATAGAGCTCTCCTTGACATCTACAACATTGTTGACAGCCATCATTTCTGCTCATCTTCAATCAAAAGCCACTGAACAAATAAGGTTAAGTCAATATGTATCCAAGGGATTAAATAGGGAATCACTGCCTGAAATGGTTTTGAATGGTCTGATTTGACACTTGGATGCCTCTCACCACCCTTAAAGAGAGTCTTTCACCTATATAACTAACAGCAGTGCCCCACAGAAGATGGCAAACACATCCCAAACATACCTGTGTGCACTGTGTGTCTGTATTCCATGTTCAGAAAAAAACACTTTTATTCTGCTAGAAAAAAGCTCCCAAGTGCCCAGCTGAAAATGAAACTAAAAACGGCTTTCTCTCCCGTCTCAATTTCTAACAGCTATATCATATAATTTTTCTATCTGCTACCAATCCCAAGATACGAGCAGCTAAATCAGCCCTCCCATTTTCAGTCTGGTTTGTTTTGGGCACTTGCAGCAGCAGAGCTGGACACTTGGGAGCTCTTTTCCTGCAGAATAAATGTGCTTTTCCTGGATATGTAATACAGACACAAAGTGCACACCGGTACAGTATGTTTGGGATGTGTCTGCAATCTTCTGTGGGGCACTGCTGTTAGTTATATTGTTGAAAAACAGGTGAAAGACTCCCTTTAAATGTGCCTGGAGTTGACTTGACAAGGGCTCCAATGATATGAGCTAAAACGTAGCATCCACTTCATCTTCACTATTTCCAGAGTGCTGCCTCGTTCTATTTTTATTACATTTTGGAGGATCTTTGTCCAGGATTTTTTTTTCAGAAATTGCACCTGGGCACTTGGAGTGCTGCTATCTATTAAAGTATCAGATTGGTGAGAGTTTGATGCCTAGCACCGCCCCCCAACCCCTAATTAGCTGTGTCCTGCTGCTGTTGGAGACGGGATTGTGTCCATGCAGGAGAAGGCGGCAAATAAGTGCGTGCTGTGGAAGCCAGCCCCATGATATGGTGGGAGGTGGTCAAAAGGACCTGGCAGTGGCGTAGCTACCGGGGGGGGCAGGGGGGGCGACGGCTCCGGGCCCAGTGACTCAAGGGGGCCCATAAAAATAAAAAATCTTACTTACCTGTTCTGCGCTGCGGCTGCCCTCCGGTCCGCGCTCTGCTCTCTTCCCTGGCGGCGCGCACTATGACCTGACGCTGCACGCAGCGTCAGGTCATAGTGTGCGCGGGCCAGGGAAGAGAGCGGAGCGTGGACCGGAGGGCAGCCGCAGCGCAGAACAGGTAAGATAGGTTTTTTATTTTTATCTTATGTGGCTGGGTGGGCTAATCTGAGGTCTGATGGGGGCACAATACGCTGATCTGAGGTCTGATGGGGGCACAATATGCAGATCTGAGGTTTGATGGGGCACAATACCCTGATCTGAGGTCTGATGGGGGCACAATACGCTGATCTGAGGTCTGATGGGGGCACAATATGCAGATCTGAGGTTTGATGGGGCACAATACGCTGATCTGAGGTCTGATGGGGGCACATTAAGCTGATCTGAGGTCTGATGGGGGCACAATACGCTGATCTGAGGTCTGATGGGGGGCACAATAGGCTGATCTGAGGTTTGATGGGGCACAATAGGCTGATCTGAGGTCTGATGGGGGCACAATACGCTGATCTGAGGTCTGATGGGGGCACAATATGCAGATCTGAGGTTTGATGGGGCACAATATGCTGATCTGAGGACTGATGGGGGCACAATACGCTGATCTGAGGTCTGATGGGGGCACAGTACGCTGATCTGAGGTCTAATGGGGGCACAGTACGCTGATCTGAGGTCTGATGGGGGCACAGTATGCTGATCTGAGGTCTGATGGGGGCACAGTACGCTGATCTGAGGTCTGATGGGGGCACAGTACGCTGATCTGAGGTCTGATGGGGGCACAGTACGCTGATCTGAGGTCTGATGGGGCACAGTAAGCTGATCTGAGGTCTGATGGGGGCACAATACGCTGATCTGAGGTCTGATGGGGGCACAGTAGGCTGATGTGAGGTCTGATGGGGGCACAGTAGGCTGATCTGAGGTCTGATGGGGCACAATACGCTAATCTGAGGTCTGATGGGGGCACAGTAGGCTGATGTGAGGTCTGATGGGGCACAATACGCTAATCTGAGGTCTGATGGGGGCACAGTAGGCTGATGTGAGGTCTGATGGGGCACAATACGCTGATCTGAGGTCTGATGGGGACACAGTAGGCTGATCTGAGGTCTGATGGGGCACAATATGCTAATCTGAGGTCTGATGGGGGCACAATACACTGATCTGAGGACTGATGGGGGCACAATACGCTGATCTGAGGTCTGATGGGGGCACATTCTGCTGATCTGAGGTCTGATGGGGGCAGGGGAGTGATGTAAAAACTGGGGACACGTTTCCTTTAACATAGGAGTCTCCTTGTTTTTTACTCCTATTAATCCTATATTTTACTGCATTATGTGGTAGAGTATTTAGACTAGGGTATGTAGAAAGTCTATTGTACTGTACTTAGCAGCATAGACGATCTTGCAGTTTATATAGTCATCTTTCTAATACAATATTATAACCACAACTAGTAGTATGTGCCTGTGAAGTTGGAAACGTGCGTTTGGGAAGCCAATAAGTGGGGGGCCCACTCAAGTATGTTTCGCCCCCCCTGTGCTGAACCTCTAGCTACGCCTCTGGGACCTGGCCATGTTGCTGGGGTGCTGCTTCTCCACTGCCGCAAAAAAAACATTGACCCAGTGGGCTGTGAAAGACATGTACTATCTCTGCCTGTAACAGCTACTCCAGGCATCCACTGTGGAGTGCAGCTTGATACACAGTGAAAATCACAAGGAATGATCCACATTCTCTGCCAGTGAGAGTACACGGTTCTACTACCATAATACTACAGTGACTGCGCCCTCAGCAACGTGGCCAGGTAGGGGGGGTTCAGCTTGTAGAAAAGCTAATTGCTTGTGGATAAAAGTTTTTTCATGGCCAAACCTTCCATTATAGATGTCTCACAATGGAGCTGAGGACAAGAAGGAGTCTTAGAAGAAGAAGAAGGTGATGATGATGATGATGATGATGATGATGATGATGATGATGATACTGTACTGCTTGGGGGTGCAGGTTGGCTGCCACAAAGAGGACTTCTGGCAAGTTGTATTTCCTAATGGTAATGGTGATATCACCTCATGTGTTGTAATAGACCTCTGGTACCTATAATTGTGTTTGAACGGTCAAGACTTATTTTAATCCTGCAGATCTTGCACACCGCTGTGGTTTTGTGCACGCTTCTTGTGAAGAAAAAGGGCCACAGGAGAGTGGCTTAGCTCTGGCACATTTTCAGCCTAACCCACCCATAGCGCCAGCACTACCAGATCCCGAAGCATATGTGGCTCTGGCTGTTCTTTGGGAGGTATGTGGCCTCTGTTCTTTATTGCTGCTGCCACCTCCCTCCTCCTAAGCACCCTGATCCAGCTCCCAGGTCAGGAATCCAGCACACAATCGTCATTGGAATCCTCATCCTCCCTGATGCTTTTATCAGACTGAGAGATATCATGGTAGACTCCTGGGCCCCCCTACCATGCTATGTGTTTTCCACTACCCCCAATTCCGTGGATACAGGTGCCACTATTATCAACATCATCAATACAGGTATGCCTGGGGTCACCAGCCTCCTCCCCAACCTACTCCGCAGTACAGCCCAAATAGTGAGAGCTCTCAAACAAGTTGTCAACAGGGAGACTTTCTTGACTATCTGCTGTAGGATTTTTTTTGCAACTTCTTAGAAAAAAGGAAGGCGCCCCTCTAGGAAGGGGCAGTTAAGACTGGGAAGACTCCACTGAAAGCCTTCTTTGAGGCTGTAAGGAGGAGGCGCAGGAGGAATGCTGTGACCCCTGGCTCCATGGCACAATGTCAGACTCTGAAATCACCTCTGAGTGATCCTGCTGCGATTGAAAGGAAGAGTAAGCCATCCAATCCACAATCACATCATTTTTCTCTTCAGCAATAATGTTGTTCCTTTCCAAAGCCAGCAAGCACAACGGTGGCCTACTATTATGACTACCACTACTTTTGGCCAGATGAATGGTGCTGCTACTAACCACATTTTGGCTCTGGGTCTTTCATTGGAACCCTTCCATAGCCTGGAGATTTTTGGGCTTCTCAGATAATGTTGTGCAGTCTCTGTGTATTGGTGTGGTAAACATGCATGTAGTTTTAACTCCTTCAGTACAAGCCATTTTTCACCTTAAGGACCAGGCCAAATTTTGGAAATCTGAGTGTCACTGAATGTGATAATAACTTTGGAACACTTTTACTTATCCAAGCCATTCTCAGATTGTTTTCTTGATAGTGGTAAATTTGAGTCAATATAAATCACATTTATTTATTAAAAAAAAAAAAAATCCCTAAATTTCCTGAAAATTTGGAAAAATTCGCAAATTTTCAAAAGTTGAATTTCTCTGCTTTTAAGGCAGATACTAGTTCAAAAAATAGTTATTAATTTACATTTCCCATATGTCTACTTTATGTTGACATCATTTTGTAAATGTAATTTCATTTTTTAAGACGTTAGAAGGCTTAGAATTGTAGAAGAATTTTTTTTTTCACTTTTTTGTTACACTTTTTTGACCCAGACCCACTTGGTTCCTGAAGATCCAGTCGTTCTGATGCCTCTACAATACAGTGCAGCAGCACAATAGGAGAGGGAGGGAGCTTCCTTCAGACCGCAGAATGGAAGGGGTTAAACAGCTGGCATCGGTGCCAGCCCCGATGTTGGCCTTTTGAAGCAGAGTGTCAGCTGTATATTACAGTTGACACTCTGCAACTGCGTGGCTATCCTGAAAGCAGCAGGGGAGCACTGCCTGCCACTGGCCATCCTGAAACAGGGGGAGGGGGTGTCACAAATTTACCAATGTGGCGATGTACCACTGCATCCGTAACAACATCCTCTATTAAAAATATAACATGATCTACCCCCTAAGGTAAATGCTGTAAAAAAAAAAAAAAAAAAAAAAAAAAAAAACTGTTCCAAAACAACCAATTTTTTTTGTCTGCTTGCTTCATAAAGTGTAATCATATAAATGATCAATCATATAAATGATCAAAAAATATTATGTACCCAAAATTGGTACCAATGAAAATGTCCACTCTTGACGCAGAAATGAGCCCCTACACAAGAAGATTGGCAGAAAAATATAAAAAATATGTCAGAAAATGGAGACACAAAAACATGATTTTTTTAAAAAAATGCTTCATGATGTTTATTTAAGGACTTTATACTGGCAGGAAGTATTCTACAGAATTGGCACATAGCAAATGTGGTGCCAATATTCAAAAAGGGTCCAAAAACAGAGCCTGGAAACTATAGGCCGGTAAGTTTAACATCTGTCGTGGGTAAACTGTTAGAAGAGAGGATATCTTGGAGTACCTCAATGAAAATAAGCAAATAACTCCATATCAGCATGGCTTCATGAGGGATCGGTCATGTCAAACTAATTTAATCAGTTTCTATGAGGAGGTAAGTTCTAGACTGGACCGCGGTGAATGGATGTCGTATATCTGGACTTCTCCAAAGCATTTGACACTGTACAACCGGGGTGGCCAACCCGCGTCTCGTGAGCCGCATGCAGCTCCTTGCCATGCAGCTTGCGTCTCGCAGGGGAGAGGCGCGTCCCGCTTCCCTCTGCCATAATGTGCGGCTCGCAGGGGAGCGGAGCAGCCCTCTCCCATCACAAAAGATTACAGGGGAGCGGAGCGGCCCGCTCTCCCCTGCCATTACTGAGAACGGGATTGCAGGGGGCCAGCTTTACCTTTACGCTCCTCCCAGCAGCGCGATCCTCTATTTCCTGACGTGCACAGCGTTAGGACGTATCACGTGGAAGGTCCACGCTCTGACCTGATGCTGTGCACGTCAGGACACTGTAGAGAGCGGCAAGTACCCCAAAGTACAGCAGTGGCAGTAAAGCCAAGTGCCAAGGTGCCTAGGTAAATGAACTACATTTTTTTATTTTTTTTTTTTAAATAAAGTACTGATCATGGGGGTCTTACCTGACATGGGGGTAGTATGAGCTCACATAAGACCCCCAAATCCTCATCAGACCCACAAAATAAAGCCCCCCCATTCACCCCCTTTCCCAAGTGCTCACATCACACACCAAAAAACCAGACACCCCATGGTCAGATCTCCCCTATGTCAAATCAGTGGGGGGGGGGGGGGTCATCTGAGCATGGGGGGTCGTCTGAGCCTGAGGGTGTCGTCTGAGCATGGGGCGGTCGTCTAAGCATGGGGCGGTCATCTGAGCATGGGCGTCATCTGAGGATGAGGGGGGGGGTCATCTGAGCATGAGGGGGGTCATCTGAGCATGAAGGGGGTCATCTGAGCATGAAGGGGTCATCTGAGCATGAAGGGGGTCATCTGAGCATGAAGGGGGTCATCTGAGCATGAAGGGGGTCATCTGAGCATGAAGGGGGTCATCTGAGCATGAGGGGGGTCATCTGAGCATGTACACGTCAGGTCACTTTGGACAGAACCCCAGTCCGACAGAGCAGGAAAGGGGCACGGATTAGGGAGAGGCAATTTTTTTTTTAAATTGAAGTACTGAGCATGGGGGCCTTATCTGACATGTGGGTAGTATTGTATGAGCTCAAGAAGACCCCTCATTAAGACCCCTAATACTCATCAGACACACAAAATAACCCCCCCCCAATGCTCACATTAGACACAAATTAGACACCCCATGCTCACATTTCCCCCCATGTCAGATCATCTGAGCATGGGGTGTTATCTGAGCATTGTGGGTGATCTGAGCATGGGGAGTGTCTGATTTGTGATGTCTCATGAGCATTAGGTGTCTTATTTTGGAAGTCTGGTTGTCTTATTTGGAGGTCTGATGAGGATTGGGAGTCTTTTCTTAGGACTGATGAAGATTGTTTTTTTTTCATATCTTTCTCCTCTAAAACCTAGGTGTGTCTTACATAGGACAAAAAATATTTGGAGGAAACCAAACAAAACTAGGAATCCAAAAAAAAAAAATCAACGTCAGCCCCCACCCCTCAGTAAGGAGTACACTGCAACGTCACCACCCATCCACTAAACATGGCAGTGTCTGGGAAACAAAGCCAAGCGTAAATATGAAGATAAACACAGAGCATTTCTACCGGAGTGGTAAGATATGTATTTTTTCATTGAAAGGAAAGGGAAGCCATTCTGTTTGGTATGCCAGACATCACTATCACATTTTAAAGCTTCAAATCTTCAGCGCCACTTTGCCACACTACATGCTAAAATGGACCACGACTTTCCGACAGGTACCGAACTTCGCAAACACAATGCATTGAAATGCCACGCAGAACAACAGACTCAGTTCTTTAAGAAACTTACAAAACATTCAGAAACGGTCACGCTTGCATCCTATCAGCTGGCATGGAATATTGCTCGTGCCAAAAAACCATACAATGAAGGGGAATTTGTGAAAAGTTGTCTTAGTGACGCCATTTCAATTTTGTCTCCAGAAGATGAACGTTTGAAACGAATGGTATCAGACCTCCAACTGTCACGACATACAGTGGAACACAGAATATCAGACATTAACAGTGAAGTTGAAACACAACTGTACTCTGACCTTGAGAAATGCCAGTATTTCAGTATCGCACTGGATGAATCGACTGATATACAAGACAAGCCTCAGTTGGCAATTTTTGCACGGTCTGTATCAGACAACTGTACAATAAAAGAAGAGCTACTTGATATTGTCCCGTTAACAGACAGAACTCGCGGCATCAATATAAAAGAGACCCTGATGACTGTAGTTGAAAAGGCAAATTTGCCATTATCAAAACTCACAGCCATAACCACAGATGGAGCACCGTCTATGATAGGATCTATGAATGGCCTTGGCGGGCTCTGTAAATGTGATGACTGCTTTACAAAATTTTGGACATTTCATTCAGGGTTGCCAACCATCCAGAAATTCCAGGACAGTCCGTAAAAATAGGCAACTTTTTTCCTGTGTCCTTGAAAAGAATAGATATGTCCGTGATTTGTTTTGAGGCTGATGGTACTTGAGCATTATGTTATATATTAGGTTATTTCTGTGGTAATTAATATTATTCCAAAGTTTTCAATTAACAATAGTAATAGTTTTTTATCAAGATATTGAGCTATAGACATGTATTACTTATAATTTTTATTATTCATTATGGTTTTCCAATTTGTCAGTAAAAAATGTTGTCTGTCCGTAATTTTTGGATAACTTGTCCAGTAAAAAGAAAGACTCCAGTTGGCAACCCTGATTTCATTGCATCATTCATCAGGACAGGAGCAGCTGGTGTCTAAAAAGCTAAATTTAGACCATGTCATGACGGCCATACTGGAAATTGTCAATTTTATTCACACTCATGCGCTTAATCACAGACAGTTCAGAAATCTCATTGCAGACCTTGATGAGAATCTTCCCAGTGATTTGCCACTTCACTGCTCTGTAAGGTGGCTTTCAAGAGGAAAGGTGATATCTAATTTTTTGATCTTTTGAGCCAAGTAAAGTTGTTTTTGGAAGAAAAACACAAAGACTATCCTGTGCTCCCTGATTCCCAGTGGATTTTGGATCTGGCATTTCTGGGGGACATGCTGCACCACTTGGACAGACTCAACTTTGAGCACCAAGGGAAATGGAAGATGCTGCCCGATCTAGTGCAAACAGTTTTTGCATTTGTTAACAAGCTCAAGCTTTTTAAAACTCATCTGAGAAAGGGAGAACTAACACATTAACCCTCTGTGGCAAATACAAGTGCCCAAGCTGCTGAGATCCTAAAAAGGAGAACTTCTTACTACGCAGGACTTCTTGAAAACCTACAACAGACCTTTGAGGACAGATTCCACGATCTACAACTGAAGAGGCCACAGATTACATTCCTCGTTGACCCTTTTGCCGCCAATTCAGATTGTTTGAAACCCCTGCTGGTGACAGATGAAGCAACAACTCAAATTGAGATGATTGAACTTTTGGAAGATGACTGACTCAAGTCAATTCTGAGTGAGGGAACCCTGGAGTTTTGGAAAATTGTGCCTATGGAGAAGTACTGTATCCCAATGTAAAACGAGCTGCACTGAAGCTTCTGTCAATGTTTGGCTCAACCTATGTTTGTGAATCTGTTTTTTCCACCCTGAAACATGTGAAATCAAAGCATCGCTCTGTTCTTACTGACACACGTTAAAGAATTGCTTCGAGTAGCAACGACTGAATACAAGCCAGATTTGAAACACATTGTGAAAAACAAAGATTGCCAGAAGTCTCAGTGGTTTAAATACACTTTTAAAATGTTTGAAAACTGAATTGCAGTAATACTGTCGTGTGCACGCATATTTGTGTAAATGTATAGCTTGTGGCTCCTGCAGGGCAGTTTCTAGGGAATATTACCAACAGGGCGAACATTAAAAAAGCGCCCCCCCCCCCCCAATCAAATAAAACTGACCTAAACAATGTTGCATAGCATGCACAGCTCAGTAGCCACAACAATGAACAGGCTCAGATGACCACCTTCATGCTCAGATCACCGGCCCATGCTCAGATGACCACCCTCATGCTCAGATCACCGCCCCATGCTCAGATGACCACCCTCATGCTCAGATGACCGCCCCATGCTCAGATGACCGCCCCATGCTCAGATGACCGCCCCATGCTCAGATGACCGCCCCATGCCTAGATCACCGCTCTTCCTCAGATCACCCCCTCATGCTCAGATCACTGCCTATGCTAAGATGACACCCTCATGCTCAGATGACCGCCCACGCTCAGACGACGGTCGGTCCATGTTCAGATGACACCCCCCCCCATGCTGAGATCATGTGGGGGGGGGGGGTTATTTGACATAGGGGAGATCTAATTATGGAGTGCCTGATTTTTAATGTGTGAGGTGAGCACTGAGGGGGGGTATGGGGGTTATTTTGAGGGGGTCTGATGAGGACTTGGGGGTCTTATCATACTACCCCCCCATGATCAGTATTTTAATAACAAAACAAAAAGAAACCTCTCTCCTCCAGGCATTTACCTTGCCCACAGAGGACGTTGGCGCTTTCTCCTCAGTCAGTTCATAGTTGAAAGCGCAGCTGGGAGGAGCCAGGAAGGAAAGTTGGCCTCCCTTGCGATCCCCTGCCACTGCCAGCCGGAGGTAAATTAAAGCAGACGCAGCGCTTCCCTGCCAGCCGGCTGAGCCGGAGAAGTAATGTGATTAGCAGAGGCGTAGCTAGAGGTTCAGCACAGGGGGGCGAAACATATTTGAGTGGGCCCCCCACTTAGTGGCTTCCCAAACGCACGTTTCCAACTTCACAGGCACATACTACTAGTTATGGTTATAATATTATATTAGAAAGATGACTGCTAGATCATCTATGCTGTTACGTACAGTACAATAGACTTTCTACATACCCTAGTCTAAATACTCTACCACATAATGCAGTAAAATATAGGAGTAATAGAAGTAAAAAACAAGGGGACGCCTATGTTAAAGGAAACCTGTCCCTAGTTTTTACATCACTAAACTAACAGTCCCCTGCCCCCATCAGACCTCACATCAGCTTAACCCTTACACTCCCAGTACATGTATGGCGCTGGGGCGATGCGGACACATGGTGCGTGCAAGCGGGCGTCATGGCCGGCAAGTCTCGGGTACTTACCACCATCGGCGGTTTCCTCTTCAGCAAATAGATGCTGTGATCACATGAGATCACGGCATCTAGTAGCGCAAAAAGACGCCCCATGTGGTCAAATGGGGTGTCTGTTCACGATCTGAAAGCTATAAACCTCGTTGATGAGGTTTAAAGCTTTCAAAATAACATAGTAACATAGTTTATAAGGCCGAAAAAAGACATCTGTCCATCCAGTTCGTCCTGTTTTCCTAGAAGTTGATCCAGAGGAAGGCAAAAAAAAACTATGAGGTAGAAGCCAATTTTTCCCACTTTAGGGAAAAAAATTCCTTCCCGACTCCAATCAGGCAATCAGAATTACTCCCTGGATCAACGACCCATCTCTAGTAACTATAACCTATAATATTATTACCCTCCAGAAATACATCCAGGCCCCTCTTGAACTCTTTTAGTGAACTTACCATCACCACCTCCTCAGGCAGAGTTCCATAGTCTCACTGCTCTTACCATAAAGAATCCTTTTCTATGTTTGTGTACAAACCTTCTTTCCTCCAGACGCAGAGGATGTCCCCTCGTCACAGTCACAGTCCTGGGGATAAATAGATCATGGGAGAGATCTCTGTTCTGACCTCTGATATATTTATACATAGTTATTAGATCTCCTCTCAGTCGTCTTTTTTCTAAAGTGAATAAGCCTAATTTTGATAATCTATCTGGGTACTGTAGTCCACCCATTCCAGTTATTACTTTAGTTGCCCTCCTCTGAACCCTCTCCAGCTCTGCTATGTCTGACTTGTTCACAGGAGCCCAGAATTGTACACAGTACTCCATGTGTGGTCTGACTAGTGATTTGTAAAGTGGCAGGACTATGTTCTCATCACCGGCATCTATGCCTCTTTTGATGCATCCCATTATCTTATTGGCCTTGGCAGCAGTTGTCTAACACTGGTTTCTATAGCTTAGTTTGCTGTTCACTAAAATTCCTAGGTCCTTTTCCATGTCAGAGTTACCTAATATTTTACCATTTGGTATGTACTGGTGACTTGCATTATTCCTTCCCATATGCATAACATTACATTTGTCAGTGTTAAACCTCATCTGCCACTTCTCTGCCCAAGCCTCCAGTCTATCCAAATCCATCTGTAGCAGTGTACTGTCTTCTTCTGTGTTAATTACTTTACACAGTTTAGTGTCATCTGCAAAAATTGATATTTTTCTGCGCAAGCTTTCTACAAGATCATTAATAAATATATTGAAGAGAATAGGGCCCAATACTGACCCCTGTAGTACCCCACTAGTGACAGTGACCGAATCTGAATATGTGCCATCAATAACCACCCTCTGTTTTCTATCACTGAGCCAGTTACTTACCCACATACAGACATTTTCTCCCAGGCCAAGCATTCTCATTTTATATACTAACCTTTTATGTGGTACCATGTCAAATGCTTTGGAGAAGTCCAGATATACGACATCCATTGATTCGCCGCGGTCCAGTCTAGAACTTACCTCATCATAGAAACTGATTAAATTGGTTTGACATGACCAATCCCTCATGAAGCCATGCTTATATGGAGTTATTTGCTTATTTTCATTGAGGTACTCCAAGATAGCATCTCTTAGAAAACCCTCAAACAGTTTACCCACAACAGATGTTAAACTTACCGGCCTATAGTTCCCTGGCTCTGTTTTTGGACCATTTTTGAATATTGGCACCACATTTGCTATGTGCCAATCCTGTGGAACACTCCCTGTCAGTATAGAGTCCTTAAATATCAAAAATAAGGGTCTAGCAATGACATTACTTAATTCTCTTAGGATACGGGGGTGTATGCCATCTGGTCCTGGCGATTTGTCTATTTTAATCTTTTTAAGACGCCGCTCTACTTCTTCCTGGGTCAGACAGGGCATTTTTAATGGGGAATTAAACTCTACATAGAGCTTGGCTGGAAGACAGTCACTGCCAGGGGTCCTGCCGGACCTAAAGGATCTAGCGGCAGAGAGCAGCTCCCCCACCGTCAGAGGGTCATCAATTGCCTCTGCAGCTGCAGGGTCAAGATGGTTAGCGATACCTGACAGGAATTTATCGGTGGCTGTCGGGTCGGTGTTCTTCGGGGAGTAGAGGTCGCTGTAGTAGTCTGTGACGACTCCCATCACTTCATCCTTCCCTGTTCGCATGTTTCCATCCTTGTCTCGAAGTTCGTTCAGGGGCATGTGGCCGGCATGGAGTTTCCTGAAAAAGAACGAGTTACACTTCTCACCCTTCTCCAGGTTCTCCATCTTGGAACAGAAGATGATTCGCTTGGATTCCTCCTCAAAGTGCCTTTTCAGGCTCTTTTTAGTCTCCTCCAGCTCCTCCCTCACGTCCCAGCCACATAGATAAAGGTCTTGCAGGGATCGCAACTGACGCTGCAGCTCTCTGAAGTCCCTCTTCTTCTCAGACGCCTGTTGTTGTTGCTTGGCCTAAAAGAAACAGCGAAACTGGACTTTAACATACTCCCACCAGTCACTAGTTCGTGCAAACAAGCATTTGTCGTTCCGCCAGGCTATGTAGGTGTCTCTAAGCTCCGCAAGCACATCCTCGCGATTCAGCATAGCATAGTTCGGTTTCCAGGATCCAGGGCCAGGGGGGAACCCGTCGCCAAGGACGCACTGGACCTGAACGGCTCTGTGATCGGAGAAGAAGCAAGGGATCATAGAGTACCTACACCGCCTGACTGCCCAAGAGGTGAACACAAAGTCTATACTAGAACGGAGTGAGCCATCGGGTTGGCTCCACGTATAATTAACGGAGCCTTTCCCCATGGATCCCACAACGTCCTGCAAGGACGCTTCGGTCACCATCTCAATAAGCAGCTTGGAAGTGACGTCCAACTTGCTTGAAGTACCAAAGCTGCGTCCATCCTCCTCGATCGGGCAGTTGAAGTCCCTGGCCATCACTACGGTCCTAGTGGTGGCAAGCTGCAGTCGCAGGGCCTGGAAGAGCTCCAGTCGCTCACCCTTGTCAGGGGAAGCGTACACATTGATGAGCCTAACTGGCTCTCCTGCCCAGGAACCGTTTACGACAAGAAGCCTACCACAGACGAGCTCCTGGACAGAGTCAAGTGTAAAGGCGCTTCCCCTGAGGAGGATGGCCACCCCAGCCAACTTGCAGCTACCTCCACCGGACCAATAGGACAGACCATGGGACCACAATCTGGCCAGATGGTTGTGAGACCTAGAGGGGGGCAGTGCACACTCCTATAACATGAAGACGTCGGCAACCTGAGAGGAAAGAAAAGCTAGCGCCGTCTGGCACCTAGACCTATCCCTAATGCTCCTGACATTAATGGAAAAAAGGTTAAAATTTGCCATCATGGAGGAGAAAGAAACAGGTTAGTGGGAACGATACAGCTTAGTTACCACCTTCGGTTGTCTGGTGGCTTCTCTTCATCTTGCCTGCTGTCGATGGGTTGCCCTATCAACCTCTGGCACTGGGCTTCGATTAGGTGGAGCGCTTTGGTCTCAATGTCCTAATGGCCCTGCGACTCTGGGCTTTCATTGATGGTTTTGTGCTCCACCACGTTCTGGTCCATTTCCTCTGTGCCATGCTGGGGGATCTTCCTCCACCTCGATCATCTTCTTTTTGGAGTGGTCAGCAGGGGGGCTATCCCTCTCCTTCCTCTTTCTTGGCTGGACACCTGGGGGGACAAGAGCAGGAAAGTCCTCCATGGTGGGGGCTATAGCAGCTGTAGGGGGGTTAGTGCTGCTACAGTGGTGGCCAGGGGGCGGGTTGGGCTGGGGGAGCGTGAAAGTGCCACTGAGGTAATGGGCA
Source organism: Rhinella marina (assembly GCA_900303285.1). NCBI lineage: Eukaryota > Metazoa > Chordata > Amphibia > Anura > Bufonidae > Rhinella > Rhinella marina. Next base: position 34,989 of record ONZH01030617.1, read on the forward strand.
GGATTAGGATAGCCTCAGTGGTGGTGACGGGGAGGGAGGAGGCTGGGCGGGGAGGGTTGGTCATGAGAGCTTGGGCAGGGGCAGATGTCCACTTACCCTTCTTCTTGGATGGCTTCTCTTTGGGCTTTGCCACTGCTAGAGCTAAGGCTGGTTTCCTGCTGACCGGAGCCTTGGCTGCGACTGATGCCCAGCTGCGGTCCCTCTTTGGACAGTCCTTGTAGATGTGGCAGGACAGTCCACATAGGTTGCATGCCATCTTCTTGGGGCAGTCTTTGGTCTCGTGTCCTGTCACCTGGCAGATTTGGCAGAGATTCTCCTCATAGTTCTTCATCTCGTGACCCTTCTTCCCACATTTCCTGCAGAACTATGGCATATCCGGGTAGTAGATGAGCCCATGGGAGTTTCCGAGGGAAAATGACGGGGCAGGTTCTGGAGGCCGTCTTCGGAGGTCGAATCCTTGTTGAGCTTCACAATCACTGACCACTTCCCGGTCCAGAAGCCGAGTCCGTTCAGGATGTGGGTGGGTTCCCTCACCACTGTGCAGAACCGCTTCAGGAAAGTGGTGATGTCTTTGCCAGAAGTGTGCGGATTCCTCATAGACACCGTGATCCTTCTCTCCTCTCTCTGAACGGGGCAGTTCCCGACGAAGCGAGAGAATGGAGAGTCCGGTGTCGCCGATTTCACCGCTTCCCAGTATCTTCTGCAGATGTTGATTGACGCGAAGGTCACGTAGAAGATTCAGGTCACGAATGTCTGTACGCTGAGGGTCTCTGGCTTCGAAAACCCCTGCTCCACCAACATCTTCTTACAGAAGACCTCCTTAGTCATGTCTGGGACCCTCCCATCCACCTCCTTGAGCTTCAGGGCGACAGTCTGCCGCATCCAGGGCTTCAGGGAAGGAGTGGCCTGGCCAGGCTTTCCGCCGCTCTTCTGCTGGGTAGAAGTGGTGGGGTTAGGTCCAGAAGAACCAGGGAGGTTGGTGTCTTGGGGCTTCTTGGCTGGTCCCTCAGCCTTCTTGCTGGTCTTGGAAGGTTTGGAGGTTGAGGCCATGGCTTCTCCCTTCTTGTCTTCCTCTCCCTGGAGAATCTCTGCAATGTGTCCCTTTTGCCATAGGTGGGTGTGGGTATGCAGATTTCCTCCTTGCTGTCGGGGCTTCTTCCGGGGAAGAAATTCGCCGAGCTTCTTTTCCTCGCTGAAGTTTTCCCGAAGTCGGAGGTCCTTGTCGCCGGCGATTCGGCATCGGGGTTCGTCTTCCGGGTTCCTCGTCGAGTCTTCGCAAAGATCTTCTCCTTGATCGCAGTCACAGAAAAAAACTTTCAAAAAGTCATCTTTGGCTGTCGAGATCCAAGTAAGAACTGTCTAATGTCGTACACCAGGACTATTAAGCCACAGGCCAAGAGGAGGTCAAAGACCAGAACACTCTTGTTCCTAAGGGAATAGCCCTACTCCCAATAGCAGCAGTGAGCTGAAGCCAAATTTAATCGACGATGCCCAAACGCCAAGTGTAGGGGGTACCCAAAGGACCTAAGCCGGCAAGTCAAGGCAGACAGAAAGAGCAGACTACACTTGATCTTAGCCAAAAGGTCGTTTGTCTGTATATCGTATATCATGACTATAGGCTTACTTGAGCAAACATGACCATAGGTTTTCAGCAGAGCTATAACTGCTAGGTACAACCAGATTCAATGTACTATGCTTGCTTAATTTTTTAAGATTAAGTAAACTAGTACTTGCCTCATATAGTTCAGGTGCCATAGTTATTCTGCAGACCTCCTATTCCTGTCGATGCTTTGCCTTCTATCAGCTGCTTGAAAAAGATCCTATTGTTCCAGGAACGTCTTCCTCCGACCAGCAAGACTTTACCAAAGTCTGTAGCTGCACGAAAAACTGAAAAGCAAAAACGTACCACAAGTATCCTAGGAAAACTTAAGAAGGTTCACTGTAAAAATCAATATCTGCACTGGGCCTCAGATGTATTGTCCTACCTACCTGAACTGCAAAGCCTAGGCTGACAATATAATATTACACTAGCTTTGTGTTCCTATGTTATATGTCCAAGCCTCTCTACTCATCTAAGTTCACAGTATAGCCAACAAATACCTCACTATATCCCAAATGCAAAAATATTAATTTAACAGTTGGGCCTGACTCGCCATTGAAAAACGATAGGAATATTATTATTAATATCAATGCTGGATATTAATAATGAATATTGTCTCCTACCTGGACCTCCATTGAAAGAGGATAGATATCGCTTATTAATATCAATAATAGTTACCAACAGCAATATCTCAGGTTACTGGTGTGAAAAGGGTGAACTATTATCAATTATCAGATGACAACGGTCAATATTCCCCTTTTCCCCCTAGCTCGTGGGATTGTTTACAGTTTATACCATAGCTACAGTATGTTGCCTTGGTATCACCAGGAATAACACACAACTCTGCAGAGGTAACATAAAAGACACCTTTACTGGACTACAATATCTAGGTACAACATATACAAATACTTTCAATATCATGGTCACATAAGTATACATACACCATGTAACTGGCCTATAGTCTAACAATATAGACAAAAGATACTTAGCCTTAGCATGTATGGTCGTCATCCATCTTAGAGCTCACAGGAATCTGGTCTCCCCCCACATGCCCCAGTGGCCACGTATATTAACACCTGCCTCCCCCAATTCCTTGTACTTGTGATGCAAGCACAGGAAGGGGTGGGGTCAAGACTATGAAATCACATGGCAAAGTGATGTTAGTCACTCAACCATGTGTCCGATTTAAATATGAAAACAGGGCTGAATCTTGGCCCTGTAACAATATATATAATATATATATATATTTTTTTTTTTTAAATTACGAATTTTTCAAAATTATCTGTACATTTATGATTTTTTTTTTTTTTAATAAAGGTGATTTATATTGACTCAAATTTACCACTATCATGAAGTACAATGTTCCAAAGTTATTACCACATAAAGTGACCAGATATGAGAGAACTTTTCAAACGTTCGATTTGGCTGATTTGCCTATTTTTACCCAAAAATTCGCTTTGTGACAAATTACTTTGCCACAAAGCTCTTTTTTTTTCTTTTTTTAAGTAGTGGGTGCAATGACAGGGAGCTGCGATAGCACTGCCCCCGTCATTTTACCCCTCAGATGCCGCGTTCATAGAGTGTAAAAAAAAGTGTAAAATTAACATTTAAAAAAAATAATATCATACTTGCCGCCGCCATCTTGCTTGAAGATCTGGTGCAAAATCACATCATGACACCGGCCAAGATTTTGTCTGAGATCTTCAATCAAGATGGAGGCTGGCAGCCCGTCGCGAGCAAATGGAGGAGGCAAGTATGGATTTTTTTTGTTTTTTACACTATTTCAGGTTAAATTCGCTGACACGAAGCACAAGGAAATTCAGCTTCTAGGCGAATCTAATTTATCCTGAAATTCGGATCGAATTCCACTGGGATTTGTTTCGCTCATCTCTAAAAGTAACACATGTCAAATTTCCAAAATTTGGCCTGGTCCTTAAAGTGAAAAATGACAATGTCGTTAAGGGGTTAAAGAAGGATACTAAGATTTGCACACTCCAGTTTTGAATCTCTCTTTAATTTTCTGGGCAATGAAACCAATGGTTGACCTAAAGTCCTACAGGATCTCATTTTATTTCTTCTGTTATGGGACAAATTCCAAGGAACAAATGGAATATATGAAATCCCCTGTTATACATACTTTTTCTGGGACCTAAACTGATTGCTTGTTCAGTTGAGTGTGACAGCAACTAGGTGAGGGACAAACTATATATAGTATATACCCTGCTCCTTCAACACTACTTTCCATGGACAACTAAGGCTACTTTCACACTAGCGTTTTTAAATTCCGGTATTGAGTTCCGTCATAGGGGCTCAATACCGGAAAAAAACGCTTCAGTTTTGTCCCCATTCATTGTCAATGGGGACAAAACTGAACTGAAGACAACAGAATGCTCCTGAAAGCATTCCGTTCCATCTTCAGACCAGAGAACAAACCGCAGCATGCTGCGGTTTTCTCTCTGGTCCAGGCATCCACACCAAGACGGATCCGGAATGACCCCCAATGCAAATCAATGGGGACGGATCCGTTTGGTGTGACCAACATGGTAAACGGATCCGCCCTCCATTGACTTTCAATGGAGTTCAGGACGGATCCATAACCACAGACAGACAGACAGACATACATACACACAAACACATACATACTCCAGGCAGGCCACACGTCTTCATGCCCAGGAGGGGCGCCGTTATGATGATTCCCTACAGCGCCCAGCAGAGGGCGCTGTGGGGAATCGTTATAGATGCGCGCCTCCTGGGCGTGAAGACGTGCAGCCTGCCTGCCTGGAGTATGTAAGTATGTATGTGTTTGTGTGTATGTGTGTGTATGTCTGTATATGGTACTGTGCGACATGTGTGGGGCATGTCCCTGCGGCAGTCCGGATCCGACGGCACCCTTCACCTGCCGGATCCGGACTGCCGCTAGTGTGAAAGAGGCCTAAGCCAGGTCTACTTTACACCAGTTTGTTAAATCTCCCCTGTTAACTTTTATGAATTTATGTATTTTCTCTCCCCCCTCCCTCGCTCTTGCACACAATGACAGCTATAGCAAATAACATGAGAGTGACCCTGAAGTACATAGCTATGGGCAAATGCATTGTTGCTAGCTTTAAAAACATACCATGCTGTCCCATGTGTTATGCTTTTTAATATTTCAAAGCTTTTAAAAATCATCCCTTATCGGGGACAGGTAGTGTCTTTCTAGTCCACCAGATTTTATCTCTAATTCTCTTCAAGTCCAAAATATCATTGACTTTATACTTAGGCATAGAATAGCTGGAGTAACATAGTAACATAGTTTATAAGGCCTAAAATATGACATCTGTCCATCCAGTTCGGCCTGCTATCCTGCAAGTTGATCCAGAGGAAGACAAGAGTATTGATTAAATACAAATGGCTTGGGGAGGGAAACATGAAAACAGGAATGCATAGAAAGGAATAGAAACACAACTTGTAGCAGACCGAACTTGGGCCTCTTTCACACTAGCTGCAGCATGGATCCGGCAGGTGAAGGGTGCCGCCAGATCCGTGCTGCCACAGGGACATGTGTGGGGCCAGAACCGCGCTCCGGTCCCACACATGTCACACAGTACATACACACAGACATATACACATACAAATACATACTTACATGCTCCCGGAAGGTCTCCACAGCGCAGGAGGAGCAGGACGGCGCGCACATAGGACGATTCCCCACAGCGACCTCTGCTGGGCGCCGGGTGGAATCGTCCTATGTGTGCGCCGTCCTGCTCCTCCTGCGCTGTGGAGACCTGCCGGGAGCATGTAAGTATGTATGTGTATTTGTATGTGTATATGTCTGTGTATGTTTATGTGTATGTCTGTATGTGTGTATGTATGTATGTATGTATGTGTGCAGGTGACGGATCCGTCATGAACTCCAATGAAAGTCAATGGGGACGGATCCGTTTTATGTGACACAATGGTGAACGGATCCGTCCCCATTGGCTTTCATTGGGGGTCATTCCAGATCCGTCTTGGTGTGGATGCCTGGACCGGAGAGAAAACCGCAGCATGTTGCGGTTTGCTCTCCGGTCTGAAGATAGAATGGAATGCTTTTAGGAGCATTCCGTTGTGTTCAGTTTTGTCCCCATTGACAATGAATGGGGACAAAACTGAAGCGTTGTATTCCTGTATTGAGCCCCTATGACGGAGCTCAATACCGGAATTTGTAAACACTAGTGTGAAAATAGCCTAAACCCTACACCTTATCTAATTATCTCTGAACTAAGAAATCATCACATATTCTCAACTTAATATATACTGGATTAGTAATAATTCTTCAAACAGCCATTTATATATTCATCAATTTAGATATCATAGCGGTCTTCATGTTCATTGTTGACACGCCAAACAATGGTAATCAGTATTTCTAAAGGCCTTCAATTGTCTTTGTAGCTGGATAACACTGCCACAGTTCTCGCATGCTCAGTTATATCACTTCATACCCTTTTGTATTTGTCATTTACAGATCTACCCAGTTTTCCTCGATGTTGAAACCAAAAAATGATCTTTTTCCATAAAGTCAAGTATAAAATTAAATCTGAATACCATATATAATAATATATACATAATGTGGTTGACAGACACATATACTGAGTGCATGTTTTATATCAAATACATATGTATATACAAAAACTTATCCTATATGTAAAAACAAAACACTTTCCTTTTTTAAATCAAAAAGGACTTCTTTTTATTTCTTTTTATTTCATAGCGGTGTCTAGTAACTAAGGAAAGGGGCTGACACAAGGGGCTGTCTTATTGTCTGTAACGTCTACCCTTTTCTCCTCCCTCACCACTGTCATCTAGGTCCACCCCCTTTGGTCTGACCCTGTGATCCTTCCTCTTTTAGTCATTTTGTCCTTAGTCACACATAAGATCCTGATGGTAATTAAACATTTCACATATAACAAACATAGAAACAAACAAATCTGACAAAACAAATAACACATGCAAGGGTCCATACGAATGCTTCCAGAACACAAATATCTGAGTTCCACTGAACTCAAAAAATGTTGGTGCCAAAAAATAAAAAAACCCTTCCAACTAGAAAATAAAAATTCCCAATGCGCATTTTTAAAAAAAACATATCTCAAGCACTGCAGCCTCATATCACATATTAATTTCCTTGCTACAGCCTCATACATTCATCACATCACAGACCAACTTCACACACTTTGTACACATTAACAAACAATAGCTGATAGCCACACCTATTCCAGTGTCTGGTCAATCACAATACAGTATCACACACTCAGCAGCCCCCACTCTGTTCCTCTTATCGCTGAAGCATTCATTCACCTAGCTTTCCTGAAAACACATGCACACTCCCTGAAAACCATCCTGTTGGGGTACAAAGAAACAGTAACATAACATAGTAACATAGTTTATAGGGCTAAAAAAAGACATCTGTCCATCCAGTTCGGCCTATTTTACTACAAGTTGATCCAGAGGAAGACAAAAAAAAACCCTGTGAGGTAGAAGCCAATTTTCCCCACTTTAGGGAAAAAAATTCCTTCCTGACTCCAATCAGGCAATCAGAATTACTCCCTGGATCAACGACCCCTGTATGTCTGTATGTGTGTATGTATGTATGTATGTATGTGTGCAGGTGACGGATCCGTCATGAACTCCAATGAAAGTCAATGGGGACGGATCCGTTTTGTGTGACACAATGGTGAACAGATCCGTCCCCATTGGCTTTCATTGGGGGTCATTCCGGATCCGTCTTGGTGCGGATGCCTGGACCAGAGAGCAAACCGCAGTGATTGTGTTAGTGAGGTCTTCAAAAAATCTATATTGATAGTGTATATAAAATATACTGTATACAAAATAAGGAATCCAACTGGTTCATCATAAAAGTTGCACCTATATGAACTAAAAATAGTGATATTACTAACTTCACAGGGGAGGTGGTCCGCAGGATAAGCTCAATACACCTGCGGGAACCAAGTAACCCCCTGGCCAGAATCGCCTGTAGATGGATGGATAATTGATGGCAGCCAGATCAGTAGTAGCTTCTTATCAATATCCTTTATTATATTTGGCTCAACGCGTTTCGGAGTTCGTCTGGAATCCCTTTCCTCAGGAGCAATAAATAACACTTATAAAAAACACATACCAGTAGATATATATATATAAGGAGAAGTCCATAGTATTGCCGGCAAACTGTATACACGTGTGCGTGGTCTCGGAGCAGGGAAGGACGCAACTTTGGGTTTTGCGCATGACGCTTCAAATCCGCCTCAGTGCAAGGTTTCAGGTTGCGCTTCACCCTGGAACACACTCAGGGTGCTTCAACTGTCAGTATATAAATATGGAGATTAAGCTTGTAATCATAAAATCCTCCAGATTTTTAGGAGAGGATCCCTGGCCCCACACTCGTATTTAGTGGGGTTAAGTTTGCCAGGTGTATCCGTTCTAAAAAGACATATTTCACATTACACTAGTACACAGACCTTTAAAATATACAATGTAATAAAATCGCCTAGAACATTAATTCACCATCTGCTAATACAATATTAGAAAAATGGCAATGGCACAGACAGCGCCAGTAAATCCTGTACTGATAAAATATTACATTCTAAGAGATATAATATTTTAATAAAAAGTTAAATAAAAAAAATGTGTGCAGGACTATCCTAATACAATATGAGGGAGAAATCTGTAGATATATCTAAATATATAAACTATAAAAACATGAAATAATCATCTGGTTTGACAAATATGTATATACAACGGTATAATACAGCAACTTTCAAAAAGGTTAATAATTTACATATTCAAGGGATTCATTTAACCCAAAAGGCATCAAGGTATTCAACTTATAAATCCAAAACATCTGTTTCCTACAGAGCTGTTTTGTATTTTGATAGACCCTATTCAAAGGTTTAGGGGTAGGACAAAAAGTGTTTTTTTGTGGGATCTAGGGTTCAATTGGCTATTATATATTGTTCTGCCTTTTGGAGGTCTACTCACCGCTTCGGCATAAGTATAGGCTAAAGGAGTTATAGAGTTGTTATTTAACCCTTTCGATACCGGAGGTTTTTTTCGGCTTTGCGTTTTTGTTTTGCGCTCCCTGCCTTCAAACAGCCATAACTGTTTTATTTTTCTGTTCACATAGCGGTATGAGGGCTTGTTTTTTGCGGGACAAGTTGTACTTTTCAACGCCACCATTTAATATTGTATATGGTGTAGTGGAAAAAAATCCAAATCGGGTGAAATTGCAAAAAAAACACTATTCTGCTACAGTTCTACGGGTTTTTTTATTTACAGCGTTCGATGTTCATTAAAACTGACCAGTTACTTTCATTCTACTGGTCAGTATGAATCCGGCGATACCTAATATGTATAGTTTTTCCTGCGTTTTGATAAAATAATTATAAAGTTGGACATTTTTTTTGTCATTTTTTGCAGGGCGATCTGAACTTTTTATTGATACCATTCTGGGGTGTGTATGACTTTTTAATCACTTTTTATTTAATTTTTTTTTAGAAAAAAAAAGCGACAAAAAACAGCGAATTGCCATTTTGACGCTTTTTTCCACCACACAATTCGCCGTATTGGAATTTTTTTTTATATTTTAAAAGTACAGGCGTTTTCGGTCACGGTGATAGCCATGATGTCTATATTTATTGTTATTTAGGTATTTATTTTTTAATTATACGGAAAGGGGGGGGGTGATTTAAATTTTTTTATTTTTTATATATTTTTTAACTTTTTTTAAATTTTTGTTATTATTTTAAAGCTTAAATATGAGCAAATAGATTGTGTTTTTTATTTTTTGTTTATGAGCAATCAGGGCTTTTTAATTTTGAATTAATAACCGAATTTGCTCATTTCTTATCCTGGCCATCTAGTGGCCAGAATAAGAATTGCACTTTGAAAGCTGTAAACCTCATCAGCGAGGTTTACAGTTTTCAGATCGTGTACAGACACCCCGATTGGCCACATGGGGCGTCTGTACACCACCCGGAAGCGAACGGGTTTAGACGCAACGTGATCACGGCATCTAAAGGCCTATGAAGACGCCGCCGATGGCGGTAAGTACCCACAACTCTCTGCTGTTAGAGACTTGCCGGCCATGACGCCCACTGCACATGCGAGTCTAAGGGTTAAAGCCGATTTTTTTGGGGACCTCATTCAAATACAAAGATTAAAAATAACACTTCTGTAGAATGCCAGGTTATCCACAATTCTTCTGAACCAAGGGTCAGGAAAGAGGGTCCTCTTGTTCCACTGGAAAGATGCCCATTAGATACTAATACCTATTCTAACACCTGTGGAGAAGTGGAGAATATCTCCATCTACACCACACCAGTTTCATCAAAACCAACTAGACAGAAGATAAATACATCTATTGAGATACAGGAGACATTATTCCCCACTAAACAATCCACTGAGATACAAAACACCAAATCCTCCACCCTTTCAAGTAGTATACAGTAGTACTACTGTACTAAATATCACTACTCACTCAACATCCTCTACCCATGTGCCTTTTTCTTGAAAAAAACTCTCTGCTGCGGAGAGAAATTACGATGTGGGTAACAGAGTTACTGGCCATTAAGTTGGCTTTTGAGGAATGGCGTCATTGGTTGGAAGGGGCGATTCACCCAATCACGGTATTCAGTGATCACAAAAATCTGGCTTACCTGGAGTCGGCTAAACGACTTAACCCGAGGCAGGCCAGATGGTCTTTGTTTTTCACCACATTCAATTTCATTGTCACGTATCGTCCTGGGGTTAAGAATGTCAATGCGGATGCCTTGTCACGTAGTTTTCCCGGAGGTGGTGATTTTGAAGATCCGAGTCCTATACTGTCTGAAGGGGTGGTGATATCCGCTCTTTACTCAGATCTTGAGGCTAAGGTGTTAGAGGCCCAGGGAGACGCACCAGAGTCTTGCCCCCCCTGGGAAATTGTTTGTTCCATCTGAATAAGGTGTCATAAGGTGTTTGAGGAACATCACTGTACGGTGCTTGCGGGACACCCTGGAAGTAAATCCACTGTTGACCTAATCTCTCATAGATTCTGGTGGCCAGGGCTGCGTAAGTGTGTTGAGGACTGTGTGTTGGCCTGTAGTGTCTGTGCACATGGTAAGGTGACATATACTCGACCTTCCGTTGCCCATCCCGTCCAGACCATGGACTCACTTCTCTATGGACTTTATCACTGACCTGCCTAATTCATCTGGAAAGACAGTTATTCTGGTGGTAGTTGATTGTTTTAGTAAAATGGCACACGTTATTGCATTACCTGGCCTACCTAATGCTAAAACACTTGCACAAGTGTTTGTTGACAATATTGTCAAACTCCATGGCATTCCCACTGGCGTGGTCTTGGATTGTGGGACTTAGTTTCCAGATCCTGGAGGGCGTTCTGTACTCGTCTGGGGGTACAACTGTCCTTCTCTTCGTCTTTTCATTCTCAGTCGAACGGATAGACTGAGCGTACTAATCAGAGTCTGGAGACTTACTTGAGATGTTTTGTCTCTGAGAACCAGGAGGAGTGGTCCTCATTTTTGTCTCTAGCTGAGTTTGCCATAAACAATCGTAGACAGGAGTCCACTGGTAAGTCACCGTTTTTTGGGGCATATGGGTTTCACCCGCAGTTTAACACATTTTCTGGTTCAGATACTTCTGGTATCCCGGAGGAAGAACGTTTTTCGTCATCATTGTCATCTATATGGTGGAAAATTCAAAATAACTTGATAAATATGAGTAACAAGCACAAACGTGTGGCTGACAGGAAACGTATGAATTGTCCGGACCTAAGAGTGGGTAATTCTATGTGGCTGTCCACAAGAAACATTAAGTTGAAAGTTCCTTCTTGGAAGTTGGGTCCAAGATTTATTGGTCCATATAAGATCACTGCCATTATTAATCCTGTAGCATTTCATCTTGAACTTCCTCAGGCCCTGAACAGCAGATAAGGGCTCATTCAGACGGCCATATGATGTCCGCAAAAATAAGGATCAATTTTATTGCGGACAGTTCAACATTAGAGTTGATCGAATCCTAAAATATTTGGGGATTCGAAATTCGGGCCGAATTTTCCGCGGGATTCGTGGGTTCGAGCCGAATCACGAATCCCATTAAAGTCTATGGGAGACCCGAATATTTTTGCAGGGGCCAAAAGGTTCTGCACAGTCAAGTTTGCCCCAACATGTGAAAACCTCAGAAAAAGATGGGAACACCTTGTAAATGGATAGGAAACACCAGGGGCAGCATGTAGGGATGCCTCTGAGGCTCCCTAATTGCACCATTTTTTCTAAATCTGGCCAATAGTCTGGTGATGACCCCAAGGCAATTTTCAGGGACATGGTAATGGTGACCCACTTAAAAATGCTGCCTGACAACCTGGCGGTGAACCCGATTGTCTGTCTTTCAATAAGATTGCAGTGTAAAGCATGGTGGTAAGCCTCAGTATGACTTTTTGGATGGAGATTGCATGTGGTCACGTACTCCCTGGAACCCCATAGTCACCCCTTCTCTGATGTGCTACCCCAGAACATTCTCTGCCCCAATTCGCAAGACCTTTTGCAGTCTCAGTGTGCTGACAGTGGGGATTTACTAGTGTTGTCTGAGGAGGTGGTGGACAATGGCGAGACACAGGTGTCGGGGGGTGAGGTAGTTGAAAGTGAAGCAAGTTACAGTGGGGACTCCTTGGGGGGACTCTCATGATGGGACAGATTCAACTTGGGTGGATCACGCACAGGAACAGATCAATTTTTTTTTTTTGTTTATTTAACTTTTATTTAGCACAAATAACCACAGAGATATTTATTCGTTCTCTTCGCTGCGCAGTCTGGCGTTGGGGTTCGTCACTTTGATGGCGAGCTGTGCCGCTCTCTCCACAATGGTCTTTCGGTTCTTTGAGGAGACGTTGTGGGCGATTTCTGCACAGAAAGACTTGTTGCTCATCAACAGAACCTCAAGCTCCTTGACATTGTGGACCAGGAATTTGCGGAACCCTGTGGGCAGCATGTGTTTGGTCTTCTTGTTGCTACCGTACCCAATGTTGGGCATCAGGATCTGCCCCTTGAACCTCCTGCGGTTCTGTTGTCAATACCTCTGGGTTTACGCCAGTTACACTTAATCTTTACATAATGGTCTGATTGGTGATGGATGAACTTCTTCGTCCGCTTCTTGACGATCCTGGGCTTAATGAGGGGCCGGAGAGCCGCCATGATACCGGTTCGGAGCGTCCGCCTTCTCCGCAGACAGCCAGAGGAAGAGAGCGGAACAGATCAATTTTAAGTGTGAGGCAACATCAGCACCACAACCGCTTGGGAAAGGCAGTGGGCATGGTGTTTAGAAAGGCTAATGGGCTTCCGTCAGCACTGTGTGTATAGAACCCCATGGCCTTTCATAAAAAATTTGGTTACAAAGCTGCATGACTCCTGAAAAATTGTTTTTAGAAAGCCGGATGACTTTCCTGAAAAATTGTTAGTAGAAAGACGGATGACTTTCCTGAAAAATTGTTAGTAGAAAGACGGATGACTTTCCTGAAAAATTGTTGCATATGCAACTCAGATGAAGAGGAGGAGGAGGAAAGCAAGCAATTTAGGAGGTAGCCTGAGGTGGGGATGAGAACTGGGGGGATATCCATGACCTGTTCATCTTGATGAACGTGAGGATTTCGGCGTTGTCGGTGGACAGGCGCGTCCGTTTGTCCGTAATGATACCCCCGGCGGCACTAAAAACCCCTTTCAGACAGTACACTTGCAGCAGGGCAGGCAAGCACCTCAAGAGCGTACTGCGCAAGTTCTAGCCATCTGTCCAGCCAGTAATTATATGGCGTGGAGTTATCGGTCAGGACGTTGGTCTGGTCCGCGACATACTCCCTCACCATCTTGCGGTACTGTTCCGCCCTGCTCTGCCTGCCCTGTGGCTGTGTCTTACTGTCTTGCTGGGGTTTAAGAAACTTGGCAAAAGCATGGAATAGTGTACCCCTGCTCTTGGCGCCTACACGGACTTTCCCCCTCCTCTCCAACTTCAGCCACTGCAGTCCGCCCCCTGTTGCTCGACTGGTCTGGAAAGGCCTGTAGCAGTTTCTGAACCAGGGCCTTGTGGTAGAAAGTGACTCGGGTGCTCCTTTCCTCCATGGGTATAAGTTGGGCAAAGTTGTCCTTGTAGCGTGGGTCAAGGAGGGTGTACACCCAATAGTCATTGGTGGACAGTATCCTCTTGACCCGGGGATCACGACAAAGACAGCCAAGCATAAAGTCTGCCATGTGCCCTACTTTGCCAACACGCAAGCCTTCAGCCTCCTCACTTAGCGGATTCTCCATCTCCTTCTCCCCCCCTTCATCCTCCTCAGCCCATACCCGCTCAACAGGTAGCATGGAATCACCCCCTGATGCATGGTGCCCAAGAGTTTCTTCCTCCTCCTCAGCCTCCTCCTCAGTTTCGCGCTGCGAAACTGACAACAGGGTGCTCTCAATGTCACTGTCTTCCCCCACCTCCTGTGACACTGCTGAATCCTCAGATCTTAGGTTCCTCAAGGAGTTCTGGATGAGGCACAACAGAGGGATGGTGACACTGATGATGTGTGCATCACCACTGACCATCTCTGTTGCCTCCTCAAAGGGACCTAAGACCTGGCAGATGCCAGCCATCCACGTCCACTCCTCAGCAGAGACATGAGGAAGCTGACTGGCCTGACTACCACCTCGGGGGATCAGCTGGCAGTCTACAACTGCCCTGCGTTGTTGGTACACCCTGGCTAGCATGTGTAACGTCGAATTCCAACGCGTGGGAACGTCACACAGCAGCCGGTGAACAGGGAGTTGTAGCCGCCCTTGCACAGTCCTGAGGGTCGCGGCATCGGTGGTGGACTTGCGAAAATGGGCGCATATGCGCCGCACCTTGGTGAGCAACTCACTCAACTGGGGGTAGGTCTTGAGGAACCGCTGGACCACCAAGTTGAGCACGTGGGCCATGCATGGCACGTGAGTCAGCCCACCAAGATGCAGAGCCGCCACCAGGTTACACCCATTATCGCAGACCACCATTCCTGGCTGAAGGTTCAGCGGCGCCAGCCACACATTGGTCTGCCCCCTGTAAGAGCTCTTCAGCCGTGTGCCTCTTATCCCCCAGGCTCAGCAGTTTCAGGACTGCCTGCTGCCGTTTCCCTACCACAGTGCTGAAACTGCTGGCCATCGAGGAAATGAGACTTGACGATTGGGGCATCACTGCCACTTTGGAGGAGGAGGAGGCATAATGTGCCGGAGACACACAGACGGAACTATGTCCCGCAATTCGTGGTGTGGGTAGCACATGTGCAGCCCCACGATCGGTCTCTGACCCAGCCTCCACCAGATTGACCCAATGTGTCATGAGGGAGATGTAATGTCCCTGGCCACCGGTACTCGTCCACGTATCTGTGGTCATGTGGACTTTACCACAAACCGCGTTTTTGAGAGCGTGGGCGATGTTCTCAGACACATGCCGGTGCAGGGCGGGGACGGTACATCGGGCAAAATAGTGTCGGCTGGGGACAGAGTAACGGGGGGCTGCCGCCTCCATAAGGTTGCGGAAGGATTCTGTCTCCACAAGCCTGTACGGCAACATTTCCAAACTAATCAGCTTGGCGATGTGCACATTTAGAGCTTGCGCATGGGGGTGGGTGGCTGCGTACTTGCGTTCAAATGTCTGTGGTAGAGACAGTTGAACGCCGCACTGGGACACATGAGTGGAGGAGAGGGAGGGAGATGGAGCTGGAGGGGTCCTTTTGGGGCTGGAGGCTGCAACGTCCTGGCTTGGACGAGACACAGTTGCTGGACTAACTGTGTCAACGTCACCAGCTGACAGAAGTGCAAACCATTTGGTGGGGTGTTTTCTCTCCAAATGTTTGCGCAGGCTACTAGTGGTCAGGTTGTTGCGTTTTGAACCCCTGCTCATTGACGTGTGGCACAGCTTGCACACTGCCAAACGAGGATCGGCCTCATCATCCTTAAAGTACTCCCAAACTAAGGAGTAGCGCATAGTACGGGCTGGAGCGTGACCTCTAGGAGCACTTGGGGGAAGTAGTGACTCGGCCCTGGCTTCTCCCTCGTCGCAGCCCTCTGGCTCTCTCAACAGCTTGTGGTGCTGATGTCGTATCACAGTCTGAACCACTGCCTCCAGTTGCCTCATCCACCCAAGTAGGATCTGTCCCCTCATCATCTCCCAGGTCTTCCTCAGACTCCACAGTGACATCCCTGACAACTACCTCCGACAACAGTGTCTCGTCGTCATCTTCCACCAGCTCCACAGACGCCACTGCTACCTCCCCACTCTCATAACCAGGAGACAGCAAAAGGTCCTGAGAATCAGGGCATAGCAGCTCGTCCACTGGCACATCAGGGAAGTGGTGGCTGAAGAGTTCCATGGATAAATTTTGTCCGTGGGACATACCCCTAGAGGGTTCTGGCTGGGGAGAAGGAGGGCGAGTTGGAGCACAGACACCCTGGCTCAGAGAAGTCGACTGGCTGGATGAGGGGGCAGACGAAACGTGGCTGGACGTGCTCTCTGCAATCCACTGAACCACCTCCTGTTGTTGTTTGGGGTCTGTCAGAGTTGTAGGACGCTGCCCTACCAACTTCTGGAGTTGACCAGACACCCTGACCTTACGTGTTTCCACTGTACCCACAGCAGCCGGCACTGTGCCACCACGCACACCACGGTCATCACCGCTGACCACAGCACCACCACGATTCCCACCTCTCCCTCCATGACCACCTCTTTCACCTCTCCCAGCTCTTCCCCCTCTCCCCCTGACCCTGGGGTCCTCCATGTGCACAGTAGCAGTATTATATTATAATTGTAAAGATTCAATACAGAATCTATAGACTGTGAGGTATATAGAAGGCTGATGAAATATATTCCCTTGTCGCAGCACCGTGTATTACAGAGAGCACTAAAATGCACTGGCCAATATAGATATATTGATATCTAGGTAAAATTATCTTCAGATCTATCAAGAAATAGCACGCAGTGGGGGGAATTTATCATTAGGAGAATATTTGAAGTCAGTTTTGCTTGCATCTATGTTGGAGTACTTTGTGCCACATTTATCAAACGTCACAGGTTGTTTGATAAATGTGACTTGTCCTTAAACCTAACACTTCTGTCTAGAGAAGCTACTCCACTTTTCCTACTCCACCCTCCTCCTGGAGTGAGATTGCGACTATTTTGCGACTTTTTTTAAAAAGTCGCAATGATAAATCTGGAGTGAAACTCATTAACATGGCTAACCACACCCACTTTTCCACCCATATTACAAACTGGGGTGAGTGGTGTACACATGCAAAAAGTCGCAAAAAAAAATGCGCAAAAAGGTCGCAAAAGCCCTATCGTGCGACTTTTTGAAGACATAATTCTGGAGTAAAGGTGTGATAAATCAGGGCCAGTATTTGTATATCACACTGGAATCTACAGATCAATACGGAATCTATAGACTGTGAGGTATATAGATGGCTGATGTAATATTCCCTTCTCTCAGCACAGTCATGCACAGGAATATATCTGTTTAGAGATGTATAGTTTGAGCTATGTGGATGGACAAGGTGTACCAGGCACAGCTCTGCACAGAATACAGGCTTACAGCATATACTGTATACTATTCTTCAGAGAATAAATAGTCTTTAAAAAGACTGTTGGGGCCTCCTAACTCCTTGCTGCACACACTACACTAGCTAACACTGTCTCTCTCTTCTCCTTCCAAAAGCACAATGAGGCTGGTGCTGCAGGTCCCTACCTTATGTAAAGTAAGGTCACATGTTACTGCCAGCCAATCACTGCTGGGGAGGTATAGGGGCTGGTACATCACAGCAGGCATTCCCACAGCCTTCCCTTTCATGCTGATTGGCTGAAAAAAGCGGGCATTTCAAACAGGCAGTGACTCAGATATTCACGAGTCCGCGCTGCCTCGGTATCACGAGCCAAGCCGAAGCGGGCAATATTCGTGCGAATCACGAATATTGCCGCTTCGATTCGCTCATCACTATTCAACATATCCACAAAAAAAACGGATAGCATTCCGTTTTTTTCGTGGACCCATAGACTTCAATGGGACTATGTCCTGATTTTCACTGACAAGTACAGGACATGTTTCATTTGTTTTGCGGAGCCATGGTATGGAAAAAAAGGGCCCATAGAAGTGAATGAGTCAGTATGTAATCCGCAAAAAAAGGATCCGCATTTTTGCGGACAACATACGGCTGTCTGAATGAGCCCTAAGGGTGCATATCTTTGTTCAAAATGTGAGCAAATTGCCAGTTTGGAATCACACATCGTGTATCTAACCGGGCGAATTTCAACACTGAGAAACGCTGATAATTTGAAAAAGAGTTTGCTGCTCACTGAGCAAGCACTCTATGGGGAAGATGTGGGGGAGGGTGGTAGTGAGGAGGCTCAGGAAAGTGAGGTAGGTAGCTGGGTAACAGTTAGAAAGCGGGGTAGAGGGAAAAGTGCCAGGGAGGCTAGCCCTGATCTGACACACCCCAACAAGTTTGCAAGTTTGGCAGATGAGGGGGATGCCACTTCAGGGAGAGCACTGCTGCAGCAGGACCACAGGTGCTGGTAGTGGGAGACTCAATTATTAGGGGTACAGAGAGGGCAATCTGTCACAAAGACCGGGATCGTCGAACGGTGTGTTGTCTTCCTGGCGCTCGAGTTCGACACATCGCGGATTGGGTTGACAGATTACTGGGGGGGGTTGGAGAAGATGCAGCAGTCATGGTCTATATCGGAACCAATGACAAAGTTAGAGGTAGGTGGAGCGTCCTTAAAAATGATTTTAGGGATTTAGGTCATAAGCTTAGGGCAAGGACCTCAAAGCTAGTGTTTTCCAAAATACTGCCTGTACCACGAGCCAGACAAGAAAGGCAGCGGGAGATTAGGGAGGTAAACAAGTGGCTCAAGAACTGGTGTAGGAAGGAGGGGTTTGGGTTTCTGGAGAACTGGGCCGACTTCTCTGTCGGCTACAGGCTCTATCGTAGGGATGGTCTGCACCTCAATGGGGAAGGGGCAGCTGTTTTGGGGGAAAAGATGGCTAGAAGGCAGGAGGAGTGTTTAAACTAGGGACTGGGGGAGGGTAACTACATTATAGGAGGGGAAGATAGTGCAGATAGAGACCTGGGGCAAGGTAATGGAACTGGGGGAGGAATGGAAGGAGGAACTAGAATAGTTCAGAAGGAAAGGTGTAGGGGAAATATATACATCAACCCCTCAATTGTATGTACACTAACTGAGACATGGCTGGATGATAGCTATGACTGGGCAGTTAACTTATAGTGTTACAGTCTATTTAGAAAGAATCGCCAAAGCCGGAGAGGGGGAGGAGTCTGCCTTTATGTAAAGTCCTGTCTAAAGCCCACACTCCGGGAAGATATAAGTGAGGGACATGAAGATGTGGAGTCACTGTGGGTAGAAATACATGGAGCCAAAATCATAAGTAAAATACTAATAGGAGTTTATTATAAACCACCTAATACACCAGAGTCCACAGAAAATCTACTTCTAAACAAAATAGACGAGGTGGCAAATCATAATGAGGTCGTTATTATGAGGGACTTCAACTACCCAGATATAGACTGGGAAACTGAAACCTGTATGTCTCATAAAGGAAACAGGTTCTTGGCAATAACCAAAGACAATTACCTTTCCCAACTGGTTCAGGACCCGACTAGAGGGACAGCCATACTGGACTTTGTATTAACCAATAGACCTGACAGAACAACAGATGTGCAGGTTGGGGGAAACATGGTAAACAGTGACCATAAAAGAATAACCTTCCAATTGTCATTCAAAAGAGTGTTTCTTCAGGGAGGAACAAAAATACCAAACTTCAAATAAGCACAATTTAGCCAACTTAGAGAGGCCATAGGCCTAACTACAGTGCCTTGCGAAAGTATTCGGCCCCCTGGAACTTTTCAACCTTTTGCCACATTTCAGGCTTCAAACAAAAAGATAGAACATTTTAAATTTTTGGTGAAGAATCAACAAGTAGGTCAGAATTGTGAAGTGGAACGAAATTTATTGGATCATTTAAACTTTTTTTGTAATAATAAAACTGAAAAGTGGGGCATGCAAAATTATTCGGCCCCCTTGCATTAATACTTTGTTGCGCCACCTTTTGCTGCGATTACAGCTGCAAGTCGCTTGGGGTATGTCTCTATCAGTTTTGGACATCTAGAGACTGAAATTCTTGCCCATTCTTCCTTGCAAAACAGCTTGAGCTCTTTGAGGTTGGATGGAGAGCGTTTGTGAACAGCAGTTTTCATCTCTTTCCACATATTCTCATTTGGATTCAGGTCTGAACTTTGACTTGGCCATTCTAAGACCTGGATACGTTTATTTTTGAACCATTCCATTGTAGATTTTGCTTTATGTTTGGGATCATTGTCTTGTTGGAAGATAAATCTTCGTCCTAGTCTCAGGTCTTTTGCAGACTCCAACAGGTTTTCATCCAGAATGGTCCTGTATTTGGCTCCATCCATCTTCCTACCAATTTTAACCATCTTCCCTGTCCCTGCTGATGAAAAGCAGGCCCAAACCATGATGCTGCCACCACCATGTTTGACAGTGGGGATGGTGTGTTCAGGGTGATGAGCCGTGTTGCTTTTATGCCAAACATATCGTTTTGCATTGTTTCCAAAAAGTTCGATTTTGGTTTCATTTGACCAGAGCACCTTCTTCCAAATGTTTGGTGTGTCTCCCAGGCGGCTTGTGACAAACTGTAAACAAGACCTTTTATGGATATCTTTGAGAAATGGCTTTCTTCTTGCCACTCTTCCATAAAGGCCAGATTTGTGAAGTGTTCAACTGATTGTTGTCCTATGGACAGACTCTCCCACCTCAGCTGTAGATCTCTGCAGTTCATCCAGAGTGATCATGGGTCTCTTGGCTGCATCTCTGATCAGTCTTCTCCTTGTTTGAG
>ONZH01030618.1:0-37792 GCA_900303285.1 Rhinella marina
AGACACACCTGATGATAAGACGTACCCGACGATAAGTACACCACGATGACCGTACCCGACGATGACACACTGATGATAAGACGTACCCGACGATAATGAAGACACACACTGATGATAAGACGTACCCGACGATAAGACACCTGATGATAAGACGTACTGATGATGATGACGCACCGACGATAAAGACAATAAAGACACACCTGATGATAAGACGTACCCGACGATAAGACACCTGATGATAAGACGTACCGAAATAAGAACACCTATGTAAGATGTACCCGAGATAAGACACACCTGATGATAAGACACACCGACGATAGACACACTTGATGATAAGAGCACCCGATAAGACACAGACGCATCAGATTGATAAGACACATCCAAACGATAGACGCACCCAATGATAACGCCCCGTGATAAGACGCATCCGGTCATAAGACACACCCGATGATAAGACGCACCCGATGATTAAACGCACCCGATGATAAGACGCACCGATGATAAGACGCACCGCGCACCCGACACACTGATAATGAGACCGCACCCGATGATAAGACATACCCGATAAGACACATCCGATGATAGATACTCCTGATAATGAGACGCACCCGATGAAAAGATGCATCCATGATGGCGCAACCATGATAAGATGCCCCTGATAAAACACACCCAATGATTGGTTATGTTTCACGATGACTCAATACTGATGGTAGGAAATGTCTATCCCTATCTGCATCCCTGACTATCCTGTCGTACGCTAGCCCTGATGGTGGACTGCGCACTGACCACCAACTCCCTAACTCACTCCTGAATTGTCCCAAAGATAGGATAGAGGGCAGAAAGACAAAGAGGATAGAATAACAACAAAAGATCTCAAAACCCAAACTAAGGGAATCTACCACCAGAAGCTAAGAGGTGAAAACTGCAAGACCAAACTGATTAAGGAAAAGGAGGGAAACAGATATGCGGCACACTACAACACTCACAGTGCAGCAAAAGGGAAAAGAAAGAATGGGCGAGATAATAAACAATACAAAACACGACCTTTGCAAAACACACCAAAAGCAAAGGACAGAACAACAAGTTATACACTCGCACAAAATCTTTCACACGATACTCAAAGCCTCTTCAAGGCGCTAGATCAAAATAGAAATCACCTCCACTCCTGTAAGCTGGTCTCTTGTGGCAAACACATGCGAGCACCAGCATTGAATGAATGACTGGCAGCTATTTAAACTAACCGGGCGTCGCCAGATTAAGTGCTCAGCCACCAGAGGTAAAATTAGACTTCCAAAAGGGCTCCAGCAAAAATGGCTTCGCCCATGTATGCTGGACCCAAAATGTAAACAAACACAAAATCAGCGGCGTCTAAACCGTACGGGCCTAACATTTACCCCCCCTTCTTGAGGGGAGACCTCCGGACCCCCATCACCTGCTCTACCAGTGAATCGCCTATGATAGGCCCTGATAAGCCTGGTGCTGACACATCGCTTGCCTTGACCCAGGAATTGTCCTCCGGGCCATATCCCTTCCAGGCCACCAGGTACTGCAAATTGCCCCTAAGCCACCTAGAGTCAAAAATGTGTGATATCTCGTATTCATCACCAGAAACCGGGGAACAATGGGATCCGGACCAGAAGGTGACCTGTTAACTTTTTTTAACAGTGACACATGGAACACCGGATTAATCTTCCATGTGGGTGGAAGCTTTCAATTTAACGGCAGCCGGATAAAAATCCGCAAGACTTCGAAGGGACCAACAAACCTTGGCCCTAGCTTTTGCTACACGGTACTTTAAGCTTAATATTGGCAGAGGAAAGCCAAACTTTCTCTCCCACACTGAACCTGGCTTCTGTCCTGTGAACATCAACCCTTCTCTTCGTCTTTCTGTTAACCGCAGTAATTTTCCTTCTAACCCGAGCCCATACATCCTCCAATTTTCTGGAAAATGACTCTTCCCTGGGCACAGAAGATGCAATAGAAGAGAAGGTACCAAACACAGGATCTCTACCGGCGCAACAAAAGAAAGGGGAAACTTCAGTGGTGGATGAGCGGTGGTTATTCAAAGCGAATTCTGCTAGAGGCAGAAACTCAGACCAGCGCTCCTGGTTATCAGCTACATAGCATCTCAAGAACTGCTCGACGTCCTGATTCTTACGCTCTGTTTGACCATTGGACTGCGGGTGAAACCCTGAAGAAAAAGAAAGTTTAATGGCCAGTCTATTGCAGAAAGAACGCCAGAATTTGGCAATAAATTGAGGACCCCTATCAGAGACTATATCAATTGGCAAGCCATGAAGTCTGACAACTTCTTTAATAAAGGTTTTGGCCAGCGTAACAGCATTAGGTAGTCTATTAAAAGGCACTAAATGGCACATTTTACTAAATCTGTCAACGACAACCCATATGACGGTATGGTTTTCAGATACTGGCAGGTCAGTGACGAAATCCATCGAGATGTGTGTCCATGGGACCTCCGGAACCTGTAGGGGACACAGTAATCCGGAAGGCTGCGCATGAGACACTTTAGCTCGTGCACATACCGTACACCCCTGCACCAATATCCTGACCTGTTTACGCCAATTTGGCCACCAAAAGTGCCTGCCAATCAGTCTAAGGGTCTCTGCCACCCCAGGGTGGCCTGCCAAACAAGATGCATGGCACTCTTCGAAAAGTCTGGACCTTAGCTATGCAGGGACAAACAGCTTTCCGCAGGGAACCGAAGCCAGAGCCTCTCCCTGCCCCTCCAAAATCACCCTCTCAAGATCCATGTCCAGAGCTGCCACCACTATCCCCTCCCTAAGGATGTGTTCCTGGACCTCTTCATGCACTTTGGGAAGGAAGCTCCTCGACAATGCATCCGCCGGGACATTCTTAGTCCCTGGAACGTAAGTCACAACAAAATTAAATCTTGCGAAAAACAGTGCCCACCTTGCTTGCCTAGGATTGAGCCTTTTAGCGTTTTCAAGGTAAATTAGATTTTTGTGATCCGTGAGCACCTGGATGGGATGTTTAGCCCCCTCCAGAAAATGCCTCCAATGCTCAAACGCTAACTTCATAGCAAGCAACTCCCGATTACCGATATCGTAATTAATTTCGGAAGTATTAAATTTTTTGGAAAAGAAGGCACAGGGACGACGTACATTATTCACTTCTTGAGATAGAACCGCTCCTACTCCCACAGAGGATGCATCTACCTCCACCACAAATGGTTTGGACTCATCTGGTTTGTTTAGGAAGGTGTCAGAGCAAAATTTCTCTTTAAGTGTCTTAAACGCTTCCTTTGCTTCAGAGGACCACATTTTAACATTGGCTCCTTTCTTAGTTAGGTCGGTGATGGGTTTGGCAATCACTGAGAAGTTTTTAATAAATTGCCTGTAGTAATTGGCGAATCCCAGGAACTTTTGAATGGCCTTAAGATTCTCAGGCTGAGGCCACTCCATCACCGCCTTCACCTTCACAGGATCCATCCTGAATCCCTCCCCAGAGATAATAAAGCCCAAGAAGTTCAGCTGTTGCACAGCAAATAAGCATTTCTCTGGTTTGGCGAACAATGAATTATTCCTAAGGAGCATTAAAACCTTCCTTACCAGGACCCAGTGGTTCTCAAGATCACCAGAAAAAATAAGGATGTCGTCCAAGTAAACTATAACACCATTTCCCAGCACAGAACTCAGTACGTCATTCATAAAGTGCTGGAAAAATGCAGGCGCATTGGTGAGGCCAAAGGGCATCACCAAATTTTCAAAGTGTCCTGACGGTGTATTAAACGCCGTCTTCCATTCATCACCCTCCTGAATACGGAGTAGATTATAAGCTCCTCTTAAATCAATCTTAGAGAACCACTGAGCATTAGACACTTGATTCAGCAAATCAGGAATTAACGGCAATGGGTACGGATCACGCACAGTTATCTTATTTATCTCTCTAAAATCTAGACACGGTCTCAACCCCCCGTCCTTCTTCTTCACAAAGAAGAACCCAACCGCTACCGGAGAACTGGAAGGACGTATGTGACCAGCAGCTAAGCTTTTCTCAATGTATTGTTTCAATGACTCTCTTTCCGGAATGGACAGATTATACAATCGCGATTTGGGCATCTTAGCTCCCGAAACAAACTCAATGGTACAATCGGAAGACCTGTGAGGGGGCAGACATTGAGACTCTTTTTCAGAGAACACGTCCCAGAAATCCCTGATTTGAAGAGGTAACTCATAATTAAAGGGGTTGTCCGGGTTCAGAGAAGAACCCGGACATACCTGCAATTTCACCCAGGCAGCCTGCCTGAAGAGGACATCGGAGCATCTCATGCTCCGATGCCCCCCCTTGCCCTGCGCTAGATCGCGCAGGGCAAGGTCTCTTTTGTATGTAAACACTCGCTGCCGGGCGGGTACTTCCGCCCGGCAGTGAGTTCGGTGACGTCACCGGCCTTAATGGGCCGGCTTTAGCGCTGCCCTAGCCGTTTTACTGGCTAGGGCAGCGCTAAAGCCCGTCCATCAGCGCCGATGACGTCACCGACTCACTGCCGGGCGGAAGCCTCTGCCCGGCAGGGACCGGTACGTCACCGGAACTGGCTAAATTCCTTTGCCCTGCGCTAATTAGCGCAGGGCAAAGGAGGGCATCGGAGCATAGGATGCTCCGATGCCCTCTTCAAGCGGGCTGCCTGGGTGAAATTGCAGGTATGTCCGGGTTCTTCTCTGAACCCGGACAACCCCTTTAAGGACCGCAGCAATAAGTTTCCCATCGACCTCTAAACTCGACTCAATACCCCAGGACAAAGTTCCAGAGGTCCAATCAATGTTAGGATTGTGTTGGCGGAGCCAAGGTAATCCCAATACAATGGTACAGGGAAGGCCCGCAAGAACATACAAATCAACACATGACTTATGCTCACCATCCAAACAAATACAAAGTCGCTTAACTTGAGCAGAAACAGAACATTGCTGCAATGGGGTATTATCAATTGCTATCAACGGCACAGGATTAACCAGGGTTTCCGTGGTAATATGATTCTGAGTAACAAACGCTTCATCAATTAAATTTACTGCGGATCCGCAATCTATAAGGACATTAAACTCATGCTTAACCCCATTGATTTCAGAAAATCCCGGGAAGAACAACCCATCAGAGCGTAAATATGCCACTCTAAAAGAAGATGGACTGGGTTCACCCTTTCTGAGATTTTTCCCGAGACGCTTATAGCAAAAACGTGCAATATGTCTGACTTTACCACAATAATGACACACAGTGGGGGTTAACCTCTGATGTGCATTGGTACAATTTTTATCCGTTCTCCCCACCTGCATAGGTTCATCCATAGCAGAGCAGGCTGGGGGAACGAAGTTCCGGACGGTGGTCTGATTGAACCTCTCTCTGAGACGTCTGTCCGCCCGAATAGCGGCGGACATAGCGTCCTCAAGAGACTTCGGTTCAGGGAAAGAAATCAACAGGTCTTTTAACCTGTCACTTAAACCTGCATGGAACTGGCTCCTTAAGGCCAGATCGTTCCATTCCAACTCAGAAGACCACCGCCGAAACTCAGTACAGTAGACCTCCGCATCACGAGACCCCTGAACGAGAGCACGTAAATTAGAATCTGCCGTGCGCCTACGGTCAGGGTCATCATACAACAATCCAAGTACTTCAAAAAATTCATCTACAGACCCCAAGCATGGTGCAGTTTTTGGCAACGAGAACGCCCAGATCTGGGGATCCTTTCTAAGCAGCGACATAACAATGCCCACCCTCTGTCGCTCCGAACCTGAGGACTCCGGGCGTAAAGCAAAATACAAAAGACAAGCATTTTTAAATGTAAAAAATTCCTCCCTGGCACCAGAAAATGTGTCAGGGAGTTTTACCTTAGGTTCCACCGTCCTGGAACCGGATGCTTGAACAGAAGTCAGCTGCGTCTGGAGAACTGTCACCATCTGAGATAGACTCTGGACTTCACGGAAGAGGTCGCTTGTAGACAACATCTTGAGATCTACTGCCAATGGTATGGGCTGGTGCTACTGTTATGGTTTCACCTGATGACTCAATACTGATGGTAGGAAATGTTTATCCCTATCTGCATCCCTGACTATCCTGTCGTACGCTAGCCCTGATGGTGGACTGCGCACTGACCACCAACTCCCTAACTCACTCCTGAACTGTCCCAAAGATAGGATAGAGGGGCAGAAAGACAAAGAGGATAGAATAAAACAAAAGACCTCAAAACCCAAACTAAGGAAATCTACCACCAGAGCTAAAAGGTGAAACTGCAAGACCAAACTGATAAAGGAAAAGGAGAAAACAGATATGCGGCACACTACAACACTCACAGTGCAGCAAAAGGAAATAGAAAGATGGGCGAGATAACAAACAATACAAAACACGACCTTTGCCAAAACACACCAAAAGCAAAGGACAGAACAACAAGTTATACACTCGCACAAAATCTTTCACACGATACTCAAAGCCTCTTAAAGGCGCTAGATCAAAAATAGAAATCACCTCCACTCCTGTAAGCTGGTCTCTTGTGGCAAACACATGCGAGCACCAGCATTGAATGAATGGACTGGCAGCTATTTAAACTAACCGGGCGTCACCAGATTAAGTGCTCAGCACCAGAGGTAAAATTAAAAGTCCAAAAGGGCTCCAGCAAAATGGCTTCGCCCATGCATGCCTGGACCCAAAATGTAAACAAACACAAAATCAGCGGCGTCTAAACCGTACGGGCCTAACAATGATAAGACACACCCGATGATAAGACATACCCGATAAGACACACCCGATGATAAGACACACCTGATATAAAGACGCACCCGATAAGACACACCCGATGAAAAGACACACCTGATATAAAGACGCACCCGATAAGACACACCCGATGATAAGACACATCCGATGATAAGACACACCCGATATAAAGACGCACCCGATGAAAAGACACACCTAATAAGACACACCTGAAAAGACACATCCGATGATAAGACACACCCAATGATAAGACGCACCCGATGATAAGACACACCTGATATAAAGACGCACCCGATAAGACACACCCGATGAAAAGACACACCTGATATAAAGACGCACCCGATAAGACACACCCGATGAAAAGACACACCTAATAAGACACACCTGAAAGACACATCCGATGATAAGACACACCTGATATAAAGACGCACCCGATAAGACACACCCGATGAAAAAGACACACCTAGAATAAGATGATTTAAGACACACCTGATATAAAGACGCACCCGATAAGACACACCCGATGAAAAGACACACCTAATAAGACACACCCGATAAGACACACCCGATGATAAGACACACCTGATATAAAGACGCACCGATAAGACACACCCGATGAAAAGACACACCTAATATAAAGACGCACCCGATAAGACACACCCGATGAAAAGACACACCTAATAGACACACCTGAAAAGACACATCGAGATAAGACACACCTGATATAAAGACGCACCCGATAAGACCAGAAAAGACACACCTAATAAGACACACCTGAAAAGACACATCCGATGATAAGACACACCTGATATAGAGACGCACCCGATAAGACACACCCGATGATAAGACACACCTGATATAAAGACGCACCGATAAGACACACCGATGAAAGACACACCTAATATAAAGACGCACCCGATAAGACACACCCGATGATAAGACACACCTGATATAAAGACGCACCCGATAAGACACACCCGATGAAAAGACACACCTAATAAGACACACCTGAAAAGACACATCCGATGATAAGAAACACCCAATGATAAGACGCACCCGATAAGACAAACCCAGTGATAAGACACCTGATGATAAGACACACCTGATGATAAGACCCACCCGATGATAAGACACACCCGATAAGACACAGACGCATCAAATGATAAGACACATACAACGATAAGACGCACCGATGATAAGACGCACCCGATGATAAGACACACCCGATGTTAAGACGCAACCGATGATAAGACGCACCCGATGTTAAGACGCACCCAATGATAAGATGCACCCAATGAGAGACAGACGCATCCGATGATAAGACACACCCAATGATAAGACGCACCCGATGATAAGACGCACCCGATAATAAGACACTCCCAATGATAAGACGCACCCGGTGGTAAGACGCAACCGATGAATAAGACGCATCCGATGATAAGACACACCAATGATAAGACGCATCCGATGATAAGACACACCCGATGATAAGACACACCCAATGATAAGACGCATGATATAAAGACGCACCAGCTAAGACACACCCGATTATTAAGGTGCACCTGATAAGACACACCCGATTATAAGGTCACCTGATAAGACACACCCGATTATAAGGTGCACCTGATAAGACACACCTGATGATAAGACGCATCCGATGATAAGACACACCCAATGATAAGACGCATCCGATGATAAGACACACCCAATGATAAGACGCACCCAATGATAAGAAACTCTCGATGATAAGACACACCCGGTGATAAGACGCACCCGATAAAACACACCTGCACTATGACCTGACACTGTACACAGGGCTGAGGTGCGGCACACGCTCTACATCCTGACACTGTACACAGGTGACGGCACACGCTCTACATCCTGACACTGTACACAGGTGACGGCACACGCTCTACATCCTGACACTGTACACCTGACAGCACACGCTACTCCTGACACACACAGGTGACGGCACACGCTCTACACTGGACACTGTACACAGGTGACTGCACACGCTCTACATCCACTGTACACAGACGGCACACGCTCTACACACAGTCTACACAGGACGCTACATCCTGACACTGTACACAGGTGACGGCACACGCTCTACATCCTGCACTGTACACAGGTGACGGCACACGCTCTACATCCTGACACTGTACACAGGTGACGGCACACGCTCTACATCCTGGACACTGTACACAGGTGACGGCACACGCTTACATACACTGACAGGTGACAGCACACGCTCTACATCCTGACACTGTACACAGGTGACGCACACACGCTCTACATCCTGACACTGTACACAGGTGACAGCACACGCTTACATTGTACACAGGTGACACACCTGACATCCTGACACGCTGTACACAGGTGACGGCACACGCTCTACATCCTGACACTGTACACAGGTGACAGCACACGCTCTACATCCTGATACTGTACACAGGGTGACGGCACACGCTCTACATCCTGACACTGTACACAGGTGACGGCACCACGCTCTACATCCTGACACTGTACACAGGGTGACGGCACACGCTCTACATCCTGCACTGTACACAGGTGACAGCACACGCTCTACATCCTGACACTGTACACAGGTGACGGCACACGCTCTACATCCTGACACTGTACACAGGTGACGGCACACGCTCTACATCCTGACACTGTACACAGGTGACGCACACGTTCTACATCCTGACACTGTACACAGGTGACGGCACACGCTCTACATCCTGACACTGTACACAGGTGACGCACACGTTCTACATCCTGACACTGTACACAGGTGACGGCACACGCTCTACATCCTGACACTGTACACAGGTTGACGGCACACGCTCTACATCCTGACACTGTACACAGTGACGGCACACGCTCTACATCCTGACACTGTACACAGGTGACGGCACACGCTCTACATCCTGACACTGTACACAGGTGACGGCACACGCTCTACATCCTGACACTGTACACAGGTGACGGCACACGTTCTACATCCTGACACTGTACACAGGTGACGGCACACGCTCTACATCCTGACACTGTACACAGGTGACGGCACACGCTCTACATCCTGACACTGTACACAGGTGACGGCACACGCTCTACATCCTGACACTGTACACAGGTGACGGCACACGCTCTACACCCTGACACTGTACACAGGTGACGGCACACGCTCTACATCCTGACACCGTACACAGGTGACGGCACACGCTCTACATCCTGACACCGTACACACACGGACACTGACGGCACACGCTCCTGACACCTACACAGTGACGGCACACGCTCTACATCCTGACACCGTACACAGGTGACGGCACACGCTCTACATCCTGACACCGTACAGGTACGCACACGCTCTACATCCTGACACTGTACACAGGTGACGGCACACGCTTCTACATCCTGACACTGTACACAGGTGACGGCACACGCTCTACATCCTGACACTGTACACAGGTGACAGGCACACGCTCTACATCCTGACACTGTACACAGGTGACGGCACACGCTCTACCTCCTGACACCGTACACAGGTGACGGCACACGCTCTACCATCCTGACACCGTACAACAGGGTGGACGGCACGACGCTCTACATTCCTGACACTACACAGGTGACGGCACACGCTCTACCTCCTGACACCGTACACAGGTGACGGCACACGCTCTACATCCCTGACACTGTACACAGGTGACGGCACACGCTCTACATCCTGACACTGTACACAGGTGACGGCACACGCTCTACATCCTGAGACCTACACAGTGACGGCACACGCTCTACATCCTGACACTGTACACAGGTGACGGCACACGCTCTACATCCTGACACTGTACACAGGTGACGGCACACGCTCTACATCCTGACACTGTACACAGGTGACGGCACACGCTCTACATCCTGACACCGTACACAGGTGACGGCACACGCTCTACATCCTGACAACCGTACACAGGTGACGGCACACGCTCTACATCCTGACACCGTACACAGGTGACGGCACACGCTCTACATCCTGACACCGTACACAGGTGACGGCACACGCTCTACATCCTGACACCGTACACAGGTGACGGCACACGCTCTACATCCTGACACTGTACACAGGTGACGGCACACGCTCTACATCCTGACACTGTACACAGGTGACGGACACGCTCTACATCCTGGACACTGTACACAGGTGACGGCACACGCTCTACATCCTGACACTGTACACAGGTGACGGCACACGTTCTACATCCTGACACTGTACACAGGTGACGGCACACGCTCTACATCCTGACACTGTACACAGGTGACGGCACACGCTCTACATCCTGACACTGTACACAGGTGACGGCACACGCTCTACATCCTGACACTGTACACAGGTGACGGCACACGCTCTACATCCTGACACTGTACACAGGTGACGGCACACGCTGTACATCCTGACACTGTACACAAGTGACGGCACACGCTCTACATCCTGACACTGTACACAAGTGACGGCACACGCTCTACATCCTGACACCGTACACAGGTGACGGCACACGCTCTACATCCTGACACTGTACACAGGTGACGGCACACGCTCTACATCCTGACACTGTACACAGGTGACGGCACACGCTCTACATCCTGACACTGTACACAGGTGACGGCACACGCTCTACATCCTGACACCGTACACAGGAGTCTCTCAGCTCCTGGGGTCTCTCAGCAGTGGTAGGTCTCTCACACTGGTGGGGGGGGGGGGTGTCTCTCATTAGTGTGGTGTCTTTCAGCTCCTGGGGGTCTCTCAGCTCCTTGGGGTCTCTCATTAGTGGACTCTCTCAGCTCCTGAGGGTCTCTCACACTGGTGGGGTGTCTCTCAGCTACTGGGGTCTCTCAGCAGTGGGGGTGTCTCAGCTCCTGGGGGTCTCTCTGTAGTGGGGCATCTCTCAGTAGTGGGGGTCTCTCACACTGGTGGGGGGGGTCTCTCAGCTCCTGGGGTCTCTCTACAGTGGGGCGTCTCTCAGTAGTGGGGGGGTCTCTTACACTGGTGGGGGGGTTCTCAGCTCCTGGGGGTCTCTCAGTAGTGGGGGGTCTCTCATTAGTGGAGTCTCTCTGCTCCGAGGTCTCGGCGTCCTCCCCGGTGTAATGCTCGCGGCGGCCGGCAGGTGGCGCTGCTGTGGCTGCGGAGATGTGACGTCATGCGGCGGCTCGGAGCCTTCAACCGGGCAGTGTGCGGGGCTCGGAGCTGACGGACGCGGCTTCTCCTCCGCACGGATCCGGGACACGGAGGATGAGAGAGCGGAGCCTCAGGGGGCCCCCAGCGGTGGTCAGCGGTCTGCAGGTGGAGCAGAACTTAGTGGGGTCTCCTACAGGGGTCATCGGTCTGCAGGTGGAGCAGAACTTAGTGGGGTCTCCTGCAGTGGTCAGCGGTCTGCAGGTGGAGCAGAACTTAGTGGGGTCTCCTACAGGGGTCAGCGGTCTGCAGGTGGAGCAGAATTTAGTGGGGTCTTCTTCAGTGGTCAGCGGTCTGCAGGTGGAGCAGAACTTAGTGGGGTCTCCTACAGGGGTCAGCGGTCTGCAGGTGGAGCAGAATTTAGTGGGGTCTCCTTCAGTGGTCAGCGGTCTGCAGGTGGAGCAGAACTTAGTGGGGTCTTCTTCAGTGGTCAGCGGTCTGCAGGTGGAGCAGAACTTAGTGGGGTCTCCTGCAGTGGTCAGCGGTCTGCAGGTGGATCAGAATTTAGTGGGGTCTCCTTCAGTGGTCAGCGGTCTGCAGGTGGAGCAGAATTTAGTGGGGTCTCCTAAAGTGGTCAGCGGTCTGCAGGTGGAGCAGAATTTAGTGGGGTCTCCTAAAGTGGTCAGCGGTCTGCAGGTGGAGCAGAACTTAGTGGGTCCCCAGGGGTCAGCGGTCTGCAGGTGGAGCAGAACTTAGTGGGGTCTCCAGGTGTCAGCAGTCTGCAGGTGGAGCAGAACCTAGTGGGATCTCCTACAGGGTTTAGCGGTCTGCAGGTGGAGCAGAACTTAGTGGGGTCTTCTACAGGGGTCATCGGTCTGCAGGTGGAGCAGAACTTAGTGGGGTCTCCTTCAGTGGTCAGCGGTCTGCAGGTGGAGCAGAACTTAGTGGGGTCTCCTGCAGTGGTCAGCGGTCTGCAGGTGGAGCAGAACTTAGTGGGGTCTCCTTCAGTGGTCAGCGGTCTGCAGGTGGAGCAGAACTTAGTGGGGTCTCCTTCAGTGGTCAGCGGTCTGCAGGTGGAGCAGAACTTAGTGGGGTCTCCTTCAGTGGTCAGCGGTCTGCAGGTGGGAGCAGAATTTAGTGGGGTCTCCTAAAGTGGTCAGCGGTCTGCAGGTGGAGCAGAATTTAGTGGGGTCTCCTAAAGTGGTCAGCGGTCTGCAGGTGGAGCAGAACTTAGTGGGGTCCCCAGGGGTCAGCAGTCTGCAGGTGGAGCAGAACTTAGTGGGGTCTCCAGGTGTTAGCAGTCTGCAGGTGGAGCAGAACCTAGTGGGGTCTCCTACAGGGGTCATCGGTCTGCAGGTGGAGCAGAACTTAGTGGGGTCTCCTGCAGTGGTCAGCGGTCCTGCAGGTGGAGCAGAACTTCGTGGGGTCCCCAGGGGGTCAGCGGTCTGCAGGTGGAGCAGAACTTAGTGGGGCCCCCTGCAGTGGTCAGCGCTCTGCAGGTGGAGCAGAACTTAGTGGGGTCTCCAGGGGTCAGCGCTCTGCAGGTGGATCAGAACTTAGTGGGGCCCCCTGCAGTGGTCAGCGCTCTGCAGGTGGGGCAGAACTTAGTGGGGTCCCCCAGGTGTCAGCGCTCTGCAGGTGGAGCAGAACTTAGTGGGGCCAGTGTTCAGTGGTCTGCAGGTGGAGCAGAACTTAGTGGGGTCCCCAGGTGTCAGTGCTCTGCAGGTGAAGCAGAACTTAGTGGGGCCCCCTGCAGTGGTCAGCGGTCTGCAGGTGGAGCAGAACTTAGTGGGGTCCCCAGGTGTCAGCGCTCTGCAGGTGGAGCAGAACTTAGTGGGGTCCCCAGGTGTCAGCGCTCTGCAGGTGGAGCAGAACTTAGTGGGGCCCCCCTGCAGTGTTCAGCGGTCTGCAGGTGGAGCAGAACTTAGTGGGGTCTCCAGGTGTCAGCGCTCTGCAGGTGGAGCAGAACTTAGTGGGGCCCCCTGCTGTGTTCAGTGGTCTACAGGTGGAGCAGGATGGCAGAGCTTCCCAATGTTCTCCTGTTGTCGGTCGCTCCTCGGCGGTGGTCGGTTCCTTTCAGGCGGAGCAAATTGAAGTCCTGGAGCCGGCGGACGCTGTAAGTGTCTATTCTTCTCCTAATCGTAATGTCCTGCACGGGAGACCCCCCTCCACCTCCACACAGGTCATATACAGGAGACCCCGCACCTCCACAGGTCACAGGAAGACCTCCCATCAGGAGACACTCATATACAGGGCACCTCCACAGGTCATATACAGGAGACCCCCGCACCTCCACAGGTCATATACAGGAGACCCCCGCACCTCCACAGGTCATATACAGGAGACCCCCGCACCTCCACAGGTCATATACAGGAGACCCCCGCACCTCCACCTAGCACTCCACAGTCATATACAGGAGACCTCCACAGGTCATATACAGGAGACCCCCGCACCTCCACAGGTCATATACAGAGACCCCGCACCTCCACAGTCATATACACAGGAGACCCCCGCACCTCCACAGGTCATATACAGGAGACCCCCCGCACCTCCCACAGGTCATATACAGGAGACCCCCACCTCCACAGGTCATATACAGGAGACCCCCGCACCTCCACAGGTCATATACAGGAGACCCCCGCACCTCCACAGGTCATATACAGGAGACCCCCGCACCTCCACAGGTCATATACAGGAGACCTCCGCACACAGGAGACCCCCACGCACCTCCACAGGTCATATACAGGACCCCCACCTCCACAGGTCATATACAGGAGACCCCCGCACCTCCACAGGTCATATACAGACCCCCGACCTGACCCCCGCACCTCCACATGGTCATATACAGGAGACCCCCGCACCTCCACAGATCCATCATCCACAACCTCCACAGGATATACCCCCCGCACCTCAAGGTCATATAAGGAGACCCCCGCACCTCCACAGTCATATACAGGAGACCCCGCACCTCCACAGGTCATATACAGGAGACCCCCGCACAGGAGACTCCACAGGTCATATACAGGAGACCCCCGCACCTCCACAGGGAGACCCCCGCACCTCCACAGGTCAGGAGACACCTCCACAGGTCATATACAGGATCATACAGGAGACCCCCGCACCTCCACAGGTCATATACAGGAGACCCCGCACCCACAGGTCACAGGGAGACCCCCGCACCTCCACAGGTCATATATACAGGAGACCCCCGCACCTCCACAGGTCATATACAGGAGACCCCCCACCTCCACAGGTCATACAGGAGACCCCCGCACCTCCACAGGTCATATACAGGAGACCCCCGCACCTCCACAGATCATATACAGGAGACCCCCGCACCTCCACAGATCATATACAGGAGACCCCCGCACCTCCACAGGTCATATACAGGAGACCCCCGCACCTCCACAGGTCATATACAGGAGACCCCCCCGCACCTCCACAGGTCATATACAGGAGACCCCCGCACCTCCACAGGTCATATACAGGAGACCCCCGCACCTCCACAGGTCATATACAGGACCCCGCCCCAGATATACAGACCCCCGCACCTCCACAGGTCATATACAGGAGACCCCCGCACCTCCACAGGTCATATACAGGAGACCCCCGCACCTCCACAGGTCATATACAGGAGACCCCCGCACCTCCACAGGTCATATACAGGAGACCCCCGCACCTCCACAGGTCATATACAGGAGACCCCCGCACCTCCCACAGGTCATATACAGGAGGACCCCCGCACCTCCACAGGTCATATACAGGAGACCCCGCACCTCCACAGGTCATATACAGGAGACCCCCGCACCTCCACAGGTCATATACAGGAGACCCCCGCACCTCCACAGGTCATATACAGGAGACCCCCGCACCTCCACAGTCATATACAGGAGACCCCCGCACCTCCACAGGTCATATACAGGAGACCCCCGCACCTTCCACAGGTCATATACAGGAGACCCCCCGCACCTCCACAGTCATATACAGGAGAACCCCCGCACCTCCACAGGTCATATTACAGGAGACCCTCCGCACCTCCACAGGTCATACTACAGGGAGACCCCCGCACCCACAGGTCATTATACAGGAGCCCCCGCCACCTACACAGAGTCATCATACACAGGGAGCACCCCCGCACCCTGACGGGCCGGTCCGATGTCCCTTAGCTAGGAGATGACTGGGGTGATAGTTCAGTTTCTGAGTGGTGGGGGGCAGGGTCACGTCCATCTCCCCTCTCCTCCGCTCCTCATACAGATATTAGACTCCATCTTGTCTCTGTCATTCACTATCCAGCCCAGTGGGGGGAGGAGCGGAGGTCTGCAGGGCCAATATGGAGGCCCCATTACCCCACACTGTCCTCTCTGCCCATAACCAGGCTGTCTGTATGTTCTCTATATTCTGTATGACGCAGGAACGTGGACTGTAGTGTAACACTGGAATAGCACAAGCAACGCCGACCTGACCCACTGTGTGTGATGACGTCACTGTGGTCTATAATCTCCAGTGTGTGATGATGTCACTGTGGTCTATAATCTCCAGTGTGTGATGATGTCACTGTGGTCTATAATATCCAGTGTGTGATGATGTCACTGTGGTCTATAATCTCCAGTGTGTGATGATGTCACTCTGCTCTATAATCTCCAGTGTGTGATGACGTCACTCTGCTCTATAATATCCAGTGTGTGATGATGTCACTGTGGTCTATAATATCCAGTGTGTGATGATGTCGCTCTGCTCTATAATCTCCAGTGTGTGATGATGTCACTCTGCTCTATAATCTCCAGTGTGTGATGATGTCACTGTGGTCTATAATCTCCAGTGTGTGATGATGTCACTCTGCTCTATAATCTCCAGTGTGTGATGATGTCACTGTGCTCTATAATCTCCAGTGTGTGATGACGTCACTGTGGTCTATAATCTCCATGTGTGATGACGTCACTGTGGTCTATAATATCTCAGTGTGTGATGATGTCACTGTGGTCTATAATATCCAGTGTGTGATGATGTCACTCTGCTCTATAATCTCCAGTGTGTGATGATGTCACTCTGCTCTATAATCTCCAGTGTGTGATGATGTCACTGTGGTCTATAATCTCCAGTGTGTGATGATGTCACTGTGGTCTATAATCTCCAGTGTGTGATGACGTCACTGTGGTCTATAATATCCAGTGTGTGATGATGTCACTGTGGTCTATAATCTCCAGTGTGTGATGAGTCACTTGTCTATACAGTGTGTGATGATGGTCTGCTCTCTATAATCTCCAGTGTGTGATGATATCTCCAGTGTGTGAGTCACTCTGCTCTATAATCTCCAGTGTGTGATGATGTCACTCTGCTCTATAATCTCCAGTGTGTGATGAATGTCACTCTGCTCTATAATCTCCAGTGTGTGATGATGTCACTCTGCTCTATAATCTCCAGTGTGTGATGACGTCACTCTGCTCTATAATCTCCAGTGTGATGACGTCACTGTGCTCTATAATCTCCAGTGTGTGATGACGTCACTAGTGTGTGATACTCTGTGCTCTATAATCTCCAGTGTGTGATGATGTCACTCTGCTCTATAATCTCCAGTGTGTGATGACGTCACTGCTGCTCTATAATCTCCAGTGTGTGATGATGTCACTCTGCTCTATAATCTCCAGTGTGTGTGATGTCACTGTGGTCTACTCTGCACTTCTGCTCTATAATCTCCAGTGTGTGATGATGTCACTCTGCTCTATAATCTCCAGTGTGTGATGATGTCACTCTGCTCTATAATCTCCAGTGTGTGATGATGTCACTCTGCTCTATAATCTCCAGTGTGTGATGATGTCACTGTGCTCTATAATCTCCAGTGTGTGATGATGTCACTGTGCTCTATAATCTCCAGTGTGTGATCATGTCCACTGTGCTCTATAATCTCCAGTGTGTGATGACGTCACTGTGCTCTATAATCTCCAGTGTGTGATGACGTCACTCTGCTCTATAATCTCCAGTGTGTGATGATGTCACTCTGCTCTATAATCTCCAGTTGTGATGATGTCACTCTGCTCTAAATCTCCAGTGTGTGAATGTCACTCTGCTCTATAATCCAGTGTGTGATGATGTCACTCTGCTTCTATAATCTCCAGTGTGTGATGATGTCACTCTGCTCTATTAATCTCCAGTGTGTGATGATGTCACTCTGCTCTATAATCCAGTTGAGATTCTCTCTAATCCAGTGTGTGATTGATGTCACTCTGGTCTATAATCTCCAGTGTGTGTGATGATGTCACTGTGGTTTATAATCACCAGTGTGTGTGATGCGTCACTCTGCTCTATAATCTCCAGTGTGTGATGACGTCACTACTGCTCTATAATCTCCAGTGTGTGTGGATGATGTCACTCTGGTCTATAATCTCCAGTGTGTGATGATGTCACTCTGCTCTATAATCTCCAGTGTGTGATGATGTCACTCTGCTCTATAATCTCCAGTGTGTGATGATGTCACTCTGCTCTATAATCTCCAGTGTGTGATGAGGTCACTCTGCTCTATAATCTCCAGTGTGTGATGAGGTCACTCTGCTCTATAATCTCCAGTGTGTGATGATGTTACTCTGGTCTATTAATCTCCAGTGTGTGATGATGTCACTCTGCTCTATAATCTCCAGTGTGTGATGATGTCACTCTGATCTATAATCTCCAGTGTGTGATGAATGTCTCTCTCTGTCTATAATCTCCAGTGTGTGATGATGTCACTCTGCTCTATAATCTCCAGTGTGTGATGATGTCACTCTGCTCTATAATCTCCAGTGTGTGATGATGTCGCTCTGCTCTATAATCTCCAGTGTGTGATGATGTCGCTCTGCTCTATAATCTCCAGTGTGTGATGATGTCGCTCTGCTCTATAATCTCCAGTGTGTGATGATGTCACTCTGGTCTATAATCTCCAGTGTGTGATGATGTCAGTTATATTATACAGGAGGTGACATCACCGCTCTCCCAGATTCGGTTATATATACAGGAGGTGACATCACCGCTCTCCAGATATCGGTATAGTATTATACAGGAGGACATCACCGCTCTCCAGATATCAGTTTATATTATACAGGAGGTGACATCACCG
Source organism: Rhinella marina (assembly GCA_900303285.1). NCBI lineage: Eukaryota > Metazoa > Chordata > Amphibia > Anura > Bufonidae > Rhinella > Rhinella marina. The sequence goes on from ONZH01030618.1 coordinate 18,999, forward strand.
CTCTCCAGATATCAGTTATATTATACAGGAGGTGACATCACCGCTCTCCAGATATCAGTTATATTATACAGGAGGTGACATCACCGCTCTCCAGATATCAGTTATATTATACAGGAGGTGACATCACCGCTCCTCCAGATATCAGTTATATTATACAGAGGTGACACACCGCTCTCCAGATATCAAGTAATTATACAGGAGGTGACATCACGCTCTCCAGATATCGGTTATATTATACAGGAGGTGACATCACCGCTCTCCAGATATAAGTATATATTATACGAGGTGACATCACTGCTCCCTTCCAGAATAATCGTTATATTATACAGGAGGTGACATCACCGCTCTCCAGATATCAGTTATATTATACAGGAGGTGACATCACCGCTCTCCAGATATCAGTTATATTATACAGGAGGTGACATCACCGCTCTCCAGATATCAGTTATATTATACAGGAGGTGACATCACCGTCTCCAGATATCAGTTATATTATACAGGAGGTGACATCACCGCTCTCCAGATATCAGTTATATTATACAGGAGGTGACATCACCGCTCTCGCAGATATCAGTTATATTATACAGGAGGTGACATCACCGCTCTCCAGATATCAGTTATATATACAGGAGGTACATCACGCTCTCCAGATATCAGTTATATTATATAGCAGGAGGTGACATCACCGCTCTGGCAGATATCAGTTATATTATACAGGAGGTGACATCACCGCTCTCCAGATATCAGTTATAATTATACAGGAGGTGACATCACCGCTCTCCCGGATATCAGTTATATTATACAGGAGGTGACATCACCGCTCTCCAGATATCAGTTATATTATACAGGAGGTGACATCACCGCTCTCCAGATATCAGTTTATATTATACAGGAGGTGACATCACCGCTCTCCAGATATCAGTTATATATACAGGAGGTGACATCACCGGCTCCCCAGATATCAGTTTATATTATACAGGAGGTGACATCACCGCTCTCCAGATATCAGTTATATTATACAGGAGGTGACATCACCGCCTCTCCAGATATCAGGTATATTATACAGGAGGTGACATCACCGCTCTCCAGATATCAGTTATATTATACAGGAGGTGACATCACCGCTCCCATCGACTATCAGATAGTATTATACAGGAGGTGACATCACCGCTCTCCAGATATCAGTTATATTATTACAGGAGGTGACATCACCGCTCTCCAGATATCAGTTATATTATACAGGAGGTGACATCACCGCTCTCCAGATATCAGGTATATTATAGGAGGTGACATCACCGCTCTCCAGATATTCAGTTATATTATACAGGAGGTGACGTCACAGCTCTCCAGATATCAGTTATATTATACAGGAGGTGACATCACCGCTCTCCAGATATCAGTTATATTATACAGGAGGTGACATCACCGCTCTCCAGATATCAGTTATATTTATACAGGAGGTGACATCACCGCTCTCCAGATATCAGTTATATTATACAGGAGGTGACATCACCGCTCTCCAGATATCAGTTATATTATACAGGAGGTGACATCACCGCTCTCCAGATATCAGTTATATTATACAGGAGGTGACATCACCGCTCTCCAGATATCAGTTATATTATACAGGAGGTGACATCACCGCTCTCCAGATATCAGTTATATTATACAGGAGGTGACATCACCGCTCTCCAGATATGTGATACATGATAATTTCTGGACTGAAGAGCTCACGCTTTGCTCTGTCACATTGAGAACATTTCTCTGTGGTGCTGAACTGTTGTCTGAGCTTCTCCTGTGACGTTCCTGCCGCCTCCGCTGTGATGTATGGAGGCGTCTGCTGCAGCCCGGGGGGGGGGGGAGGGGGTGCTCAGCATGTTAATCACCTATTATAAGCAAGACGCCGAGCACAACCTCCAGTGTACGGGGCCTCATCCCTGCAACCTCACATTATACAGATTACAGATCTACATATAGATCCCCAGCAGTGCAGAGTATTTCAGGGGAGAAGTGGAGGGTAGCAGACTGTGTCATAGTGGAGGAAGCCAGGGCCCCCAGCAGCACAGAGGATTTCAGGAGAGCATCCCTAGGTTCTGGATGTGGGCAGTGATCGGCTGGACATTATACAGAACCGTCCCCTTCCGGTCTCCATTGTCCGGACGTGTCCGTTCCTTCAGCCCCTGTGTTGGTGTTGAATAGTAGTGTGGGGAGGAGCTGGTTAATATTACCGTCCAGGAGTCGCCCCTTATCGCCTGCCGCATTGTATTCTGTCTGCACCCCCCATACTTTCACATTTGGGTTGGTGCACCGGCCCTGACACTCGGATGATGCAGCCATAAATTATAACGCCAGCAGCACGTGTCACCCGTTTCCCACGTGGCCCCTGCTGCGGACAGACCGGTACCCACAATCGGGGACCCCATGAGCCATGTGTACAGAAATCCCGCTGTGTTGGGCGCCACTATTTTCCACGCTATGCGTGCGGGGCGCAGTGTGCAGCATGGCCGTCCGTTCTTCATGATGCTCCTCATGATTTACTTGGACATGTGTCACATGACCTCAGAAGGACCATCGCTGGGGTTCACATAATTATTTGTTGTCATCGCCGCTGCTGCTCGTGTGTGACCTCAAAGTGATGCTCTATAGGATGGTGGGAGTTATGTGGACTCCACAGCACCTGCTGCTCCGCAGGCCTCAGCATCTAGACAAAGGTCTATTATGTGAGGAGTAATACTTACCAGCCCCTCCTCCACATAAGAGGATAACCCCCACCGTGTCCCGCCGTCTTCACCATCTGCCACTCTTTTGTCTGCGGCTCTTCACCCAGCGTCCCAGCTGGACATCTCCAGATAACAATGCTCTCTCTGTCATTGAGATGTGAGCAAGGCGCGACATTGTGTGCTTACAACTGTGATCTGGAGGAAGAAAAAAGAAGGAAAAGGAAGGAGAAGAGAAGGAAGTAGAAGAGAATGATGAAGAGAAAGATGGAAGGAAAAGTAAGAAGGAAGAAGAAAAGGAGGAAGGAGAAGAGAAGGAAGAAAAAGGAGGAAGAAGAGAGATGAAAAAAAGAGGAAGGAAAAGGAAGAAGAAGAGAAGGAATGAGAAAGATGGAAGAAAAGGAGGAAGAAGAATGATGAAGAAAGGAGGAGGGAAAAGGAAGAAGGAAGAAGAAGAAAATGATGAAGGAAAAGGAAGATAAAGAGGAAAGAAAAAAGAGAAGGAAGAAGAGAATGATGAAGGAAAGGGAACAGAAAGAAGGAAGAAAAAAGAGGAAGAAGGAGAGAATGATAAAGGAAAAGGAAGAGAAAGGAGAAAGAAGGAAGAAAAAAGAGGAGGAAGGAGAGAATGATGAAGGAAAAGGAAGAGAAAGAAGGCATAAAAAAGAGGAGGAAGAAGAAGGGAATGATGAAGGAAGAGAAAGGAGAAAGAAGGAAGAAAAAGAGGAGGAGGAGGAAGAAGAAGAGAATGATGAAGAAAGGAGGAAGAGAAAGAAGAAGAAGAGAAGGGATGAGAGAGAAGGAAGGAAAAGAGGAGGAGGAAGAAGAGGAGGAAGCAGGAAGACGAGGAAGCAGAAAGAAAGGAGGAAGGGAAAAGAATAGAAATAAGGAAGAAGAAGAGAAAGAAGGAAGAAGAGGATGATGAAAAAGGAGAAAGAAGGAAGAAAAAAGAAGAGAGAGGTGGAAGAAAAAAAGAGGATGACAAAGAAGAGAAGGAAGAAAAAGAAAAGAAGATGGAGGAAAATGAAGAGGGGGAAAGAAAATAAAGAACGGGAAGGAAAATAAAGAAAAAAGGAAAGAAAGAAGAAAAAGAAGGAAGGAAAATGAAGAGGAGGAGGAAGGAAAATGAGAAAGGAAGGAAGAGAAATGTGGAGGAGGAAGAAAAACAAGAAGAGCAATACATAAGTATATGAAGATAAAGTAGGGAAAAATGAACAAGGAAGAAGAAAAAGAGGAAGATAAAGTTGAAGAGGAGGAAGAAGAAATGAAGAGAATAAAAAGAAGAAAGAAGACTGGAGCCAATGGGTAAAAGAGGATGAAACAAAAAGAGGAGAAAGAAAAGAATAAGACAAAGTAAAGAATAGGAAGAGGAGGAGGAAGAAGAAGAATACTAGAACAGGGATGCCCAACCTGCGGTCCTCCAGCTGTTGCAGAACTACAACTCCCACCATGCCCTGCTGTAGGCTGTCCAGGCATGCTGGGAGTTCTGGTTTTGAATCGGCTGGAGGACCACATGTTTTGCATTCCTGTACTAGAGGAAAGAACAGGAAAAAGAAGGAACGGAGAAGAGGTCACAATTTGCAAAAGACCAAGAAAAGTAAAAATGGGAGGAAAACGAAGATGAACACGAAGAGAGAGAGAGAAGGATGAGCTAGAATGAGAAGAAGAACAGGAGGAAAAGTATTGAGAGAGGGATTAGCAGAAGAAGAGGAAGAGAAGAGGAGGGTGAGGGATAGGGAGAAAGGGAGGATTAAGAAGATAATGAAGGAGGATTAGAGGAAGGAAAACAAGAAAGGGAGAAAAAATGAGATGAAGGGGAGGCATTGAGGCTGCAGAGCTGTGATAGCTCCAGTTTCTCTGGTCCCTCTAGTCTCTGGGGTTCCTCCTGGGTGGTTTCTCTAGATTCTCCGGTTCCTCCTGGGTGGTGTTTATAGATTCTCTGGTTCCTCCAGGGTGGTGTCTCTAAACTCTCCGGTTCCTCCTGGGTGGTGTCTGTAGATTCTCCGGTTCCTCCTGGGTGGTGTCTCTAGATTCTCCGGTTCCTCCTGGGTGGTGTCTCTAGATTCTCCGGTTCCTCCTGCGTGGTGTCTCTAGAATCTCCGGTTCCTCCTGGGTGGTGTCTGTAGAATCTCCGGTTCCTCCTGGGTGGTGTCTGTAGATTCTCTGGTTCCTCCTGGGTGGTGTCTGTAGATTCTCTGGTTCCTCCTGGGTGGTGTCTCTAGATTCTCCAGTTCCTCCTGGGTGGTGTCTCTAGATTCTCCGGTTCCTCCTGGATGGTGTCTCTAGATTCTCCGGTTCTTCCTGCGTGGTGTCTCTAGAATCTCCGGTTCCTCCTGGGTGGTGTCTGTAGATTCTCTGGTTCCTCCTGGGTGGCGTCTATAGATTCTCCAGTTCCTCCCCGGTGTTTTTACTGGTTTGTCATTTTCTCTGGTCCCTCAAGTCTCTGTGGTTCCTCCTGGGTGGTGTCTCTAGATTCTCCGGTTCCTCCTGGATGGTGTCTCTAGCTTCTCCGGTTCCTCCTGGATGGTGTCTCTAGATTCTCCGGTTCCTCCTGGATGGTGTCTCTAGCTTCTCCGGTTCCTCCTGGATGGTGTCTCTAGCTTCTCCGGTTCCTCCTGGGTGGTGTCTCTAGATTCTCTGGTTCCTCCTGGGTGGTGTCTCTAGATTCTCCGGTTCCTCCTGGGTGGTGTCTCTAGATTCTCCGGTTCCTCCTGGGTGGTGTCTCTAGATTCTCCTGTTCCTCCTGGGTGATGTCTCTAGACTCTCCGGTTCCTCCTGGGTGGTGTCTCTAGATTCTCCGGTTCCTCCTGGGTGGTGTCTCTAGATTCTCCGGTTCCTCCTTGGTGGCGTCTCTAGATTCTCCGGTCCCGGGGTTTTCCCGTCCCTGGGTGGCGTCTCTAGATTCTCCGGTTCCTCCTGGGTGGCGTCTCTAGATTCTCCGGTTCCTCCTGGTGGCGTTTCTAGATTCTCCGGTTCCTCCTGGGTGGCGTCTCTAGATTCTCCGGTTCCTCCTGGGTGGTGTCTCTAGACTCTCCGGTTCCTCCTGGTGGTGTCTCTAGATTCTCCGGTTCCTCCTTGGTGGTGTCTCTAGATTCTCCGGTTCCTCCTGGGTGATGTCTCTAGACTCTCCGGTTCCTCCTGGGTGGTGTCTCTAGACTCTCCGGTTCCTCCTGGGTGGTGTCTCTAGACTCTCCGGTTCCTCCTGGGTGGTGTCTCTAGACTCTCCGGTTCCTCCTGGGTGGTGTCTCTAGATTCTCCGGTTCCTCCTTGGTGGTGTCTCTAGATTCTCCGGTTCCTCCTGGGTGGTGTCTGTGGATTCTCCGGTTCCTCCTGGGTGGCGTCTCTAGATTCTCCAGTTCCTCACCAGTGTTTTTACTGGTTTATTTTCTCTGGTCCCTCTAGTCTCTGTGGTTCCTCCTGGGTGGTATCTCTAGATTTTCCGGTTCCTCCAGGGTGGTGTCTCTAGATTCTCCGGTTCCTTCTGGGTGGTGTCCCTAGACTCTCAGGTTCCTCCTGGGTGGTGTCTCTAGTCTCTGTGGTTCCTCCTGGGTGGTGTATCTAGATTCTCCGGTTCTTCCTGGCTGGTGTCTCTAGACTCTCTGGTTCCTCCTGGCTGGTGTCTCTAGACTCTCTGGTTCCTCCTGGCAGGTGTCTCTAGACTCTCTGGTTCCTCCTAGATGGTGTCTCTAGACTTTCTGGTTCCTCCTGGGTGGTGTCTCTAGACTCTCTGGTTCCTCCTGGGTGGTGTCTCTAGACTCTCTGGTTCCTCCTGGGTGGTGTCTCTAGACTCTCTGGTTCCTCCTGGGTGGTGTCTCTAGACTCTCTGGTTCCTCCTGGGTGGTGTCTCTAGACTCTCTGGTTCCTCCTGGGTGGTGTCTCTAGACTCTCTGGTTCCTCCTGGGTGGTGTCTCTAGACTCTCCGGTTCCTCCTGGGTGGTGTCTCTAGACTCTCCGGTTCCTCCTGGGTGGTGTCTCTAGACTCTCCGGTTCCTCCTGAGTGGTGTCTCTAGTCTCTGTGGTTCGTCTGGTTAGTGTATCTAGATTCTCCGGTTCCTCCTGGGTGGTGTCTCTAGATTCTCCGATTCCTCCTGGGTGGTGTCTCTAGATTCTTTGATTCCTCCTGAGTGGTGTCTCTAGAATCTCCGGTTCCTCCCTGGTGTTTTTACTGGTTTGTCAGTTTCTCTGGTCCCTCTAGTCTCTGTGGTTCCTCCTGGGTGGTGTCTCTAGACTCTCCGGTTCCTCCTGGGTGGTGTCTCTAGATTCTCCGGTTCCTCCTTGGTGGTGTCTCTAGATTCTCCTGTTCCTCCTGGGTCGTGTCTCTAGATTCTCCGGTTCCTCCTGGGTGGTGTCTCTAGAATCTCCAGTTCCTCCCTGGTGTTTTTACTGGTTTGTCAGTTTCTCTGGTCTCTCTGGTCTCTGTGGTTCATCCTTGGTGGTGTCTCTAGATTCTTCGGTTCCTCCAGGGTGGTGTCTCTAGATTCTTCGGTTCCTCCTGGGTGGTGTCTCTAGACTCTCCGGTTCCTCCTGGGTGGTGTCTCTAGATTCTCCTGTTTCTCCTGGGTGGTGTCTCTAGACTCTCTGGTTCCTCCTGGGTGGTGTCTCTAGACTCTCCAGTTCCTCCTGAGTGGTGTCTCTAGTCTCCGTGGTTCTTCCTGGGTGGTGTCTCTAGTCTCTGTGGTTCGTCCTGGTTAGTGTCTCTAGATTCTCCGGTTCCTCCTGGGTGGTGTCTCTAGATTCTCTGATTCCTCCTGGGTGGTGTCTCTAGATTCTTTGATTCCTCCTGAGTGGTGTCTCTAGAATCTCCGGTTCCTCCCTGGTGTTTTTACTGGTTTGTCAGTTTCTCTGGTCCCTCTAGTCTCTGTGGTTCCTCCTGGGTGGTGTCTCTAGATTCTTCGGTTCCTCCTGGGTGGTGTCTCTAGATTCTCCTGTTCCTCCTGGGTGGTGTCTCTAGATTCTCCGGTTCCTCCTGGGTGGTGTCTCTAGAATCTCCAGTTCCTCCCTGGTGTTTTTACTGGTTTGTCAGTTTCTCTGGTCCCTCTGGTCTCTGTGGTTCATCCTGGGTGGTGTCTCTAGATTCTTCGGTTCCTCCAGGGTGGTGTCTCTAGATTCTTCGGTTCCTCCTGGGTGGTGTCTCTAGACTCTCCGGTTCCTCCTGGGTGGTGTCTCTAGATTCTCCGGTTCCTCCTGGGTGGTGTCTCTAGATTCTCCGGTTCCTCCTGGGTGGTGTCTCTAGATTCTCCGGTTCCTCCTGGGTGGTGTCTCTAGATTATCCGGTTCCTCCTGGGTGGTGTCTCTAGATTCTTCGATTCTTCCTGGGTGGTGTCTCTAGAATCTCCAGTTCCTCCCTGGTGTTTTACTGGTTTGTCAGTTTCTCTGGTCCCTCTGGTCTCTGTGGTTCCTCCTGGGTGGTGTCTCTAGATTCTCCGGTTCCTCCTGGGTGGTGTCTCTAGATTCTCCGGTTCCTCCTGGGTGGTGTCTCTAGATTATCCGGTTCCTCCTGGGTGGTGTCTCTAGATTCTCCGGTTCCTCCTGGGTGGCGTCTCTAGATTCTCCGGTTCCTCCTGGGTGGTGTCTCTAGACTCTCCGGTTCCTCCTGGGTGGTGTCTCTAGACTCTCCGGTTCCTCCTGGATGGTGTCTCTAGACTCTCCGGTTCCTCCTGGGTGGTGTCTCTAGATTCTCCGGTTCCTCCTTGGTGGTGTCTCTAGATTCTCTGGTTCCTCCTGCGTGGTGTCTCTAGAATCTCCGGTTCCTCCTGGGTGGTGTCTGTAGATTCTCCGGTTCCTCCTGGGTGGCGTCTCTAGATTCTCCAGTTCCTCACCAGTGTTTTTACTGGTTTGTTATTTTCTCTGGTCCCTCTAGTCTCTGTGGTTCCTCCTGGGTGGTATCTCTAGATTTTCCGGTTCCTCCAGGGTGGTGTCTCTAGATTCTCCGGTTCCTTCTGGGTGGTGTCCCTAGACTCTCCGGTTCCTCCTGGGTGGTGTCTCTAGTCTCTGTGGTTCCTCCTGGGTGGTGTATCTATATTCTCTGGTTCTTCCTGGCTGGTGTCTCTAGACTCTCTGGTTCCTCCTGGCTGGTGTCTCTAGACTCTCTGGTTCCTCCTGGCTGGTTTCTCTAGACTCTCTGGTTCCTCCTGGCTGGTGTCTCTAGACTCTCTGGTTCCTCCTGGCTGGTGTCTCTAGACTCTCTGGTTCCTCCTGGCTGGTGTCTCTAGACTCTCTGGTTCCTCCTGGCTGGTGTCTCTAGACTCTCTGGTTCCTCCTGGCTGGTGTCTCTAGACTCTCTGGTTCCTCCTGGGTGGTGTCTCTAGACTCTCTGGTTCCTCCTGGGTGGTGTCTCTAGACTCTCTGGTTCCTCCTGGGTGGTGTCTCTAGACGCTCTGGTTCCTCCTGGGTGGTGTCTCTAGACTCTCCGGTTCCTCCTGAGTGGTGTCTCTAGTCTCTGTGGTTCGTCCTGGTTAGTGTATCTAGATTCTCCGGTTCCTCCTGGGTGGTGTCTCTAGATTCTCCGATTCCTCCTGGGTGGTGTCTCTAGATTCTTTGATTCCTCCTGAGTGGTGTCTCTAGAATCTCCGGTTCCTCCCTGGTGTTTTTTACTGGTTTGTCAGTTTCTCTGGTCCCTCTAGTCTCTGTGGTTCCTCCTGGGTGGTGTCTCTAGACTCTTCGGTTCCTCCTGGGTGGTGTCTCTAGATTCTCTGGTTCCTCCTTGGTGGTGTCTCTAGATTCTCCTGTTCCTCCTGGGTCGTGTCTCTAGATTCTCCGGTTCCTCCTGGGTGGTGTCTCTAGAATCTCCAGTTCCTCCCTGGTGTTTTTACTGGTTTGTCAGTTTCTCTGGTCTCTCTGTTCTCTGTGGTTCATCCTTGGTGGTGTCTCTAGATTCTTCGGTTCCTCCAGGGTGGTGTCTCTAGATTCTCCTGTTCCTCCTGGGTGGTGTCTCTAGACTCTCTGGTTCCTCCTGGGTGGTGTCTCTAGACTCTCCAGTTCCTCCTGAGTGGTGTCTCTAGTCTCCGTGGTTCTTCCTGGGTGGTGTCTCTAGTCTCTGTGGTTCGTCCTGGTCAGTGTCTCTAGATTCTCCGATTCCTCCTGGGTGGTGTCTCTAGATTCTTTGATTCCTCCTGAGTGGTGTCTCTAGAATCTCCGGTTCCTCCCTGGTGTTTTTACTGGTTTGTCAGTTTCTCTGGTCCCTCTAGTCTCTGTGGTTCCTCCTGGGTGGTGTCTCTAGACTCTCCGGTTCCTCCTGGGTGGTGTCTCTAGACTCTCCGGTTCCTCCTGGGTGGTGTCTCTAGATTCTCCGGTTCCTCCTTGGTGGTGTCTCTAGAATCTCCAGTTCCTCCCTGGTGTTTTTACTGGTTTGTCAGTTTCTCTGGTCTCTCTGGTCTCTGTGGTTCATCCTTGGTGGTGTCTCTAGATTCCTCATGTTCCTCCAGGGTGGTGTCTCTAGATTCTTCGGTTCCTCCTGGGTGGTGTCTCTAGACTCTCCGGTTCCTCCTGGGTGGTGTCTCTAGATTCTCCGGTTCCTCCTGGGTGGTGTCCTCTAGATTCTCCGGTTCCTCCTGGGTGGTGTCTCTAGAATCTCCAGTTCCTCCCTGGTGTTTTTACTGGTTTGTCAGTTTCTCTGGTCCCTCTGGTCTCTGTGGTTCATCCTTGGTGGTGTCTCTAGATTCCTCATGTTCCTCCAGGGTGGTGTCTCTAGACTCTCCGGTTCCTCCTGGGTGGTGTCTCTAGATTCTCCGGTTCCTCCTGGGTGGAGTCTCTAGATTCTCCGGTTCCTCCTGGGTGGTGTCTCTAGATTCTCCGGTTCCTCCTGGGTGGTGTCTCTAGATTCTCCGGTTCCTCCTGGGTGGTGTCTCTAGATTCTCCGGTTCCTCCTGGGTGGTGTCTCTAGATTCTCCGGTTCCTCCTGGGTGGTGTCTCTAGATTCTCCGGTTCCTCCTGGGTGGTGTCTCTAGATTCTCCGGTTCCTCCTGGGTGGTGTCTCTAGAATCTCCAGTTCCTCCCTGGTGTTTTTACTGGTTTGTCAGTTTCTCTGGTCCCTCTGGTCTCTGTGGTTCATCCTGGGTGGTGTCTCTAGATTCTTCGGTTCCTCCAGGGTGGTGTCTCTAGATTCTTCGGTTCCTCCTGGGTGGTGTCTCTAGACTCTCCGGTTCCTCCTGGGTGGTGTCTCTAGATTCTCCGGTTCCTCCTGGGTGGAGTCTCTAGATTCTCCGGTTCCTCCTGGGTGGTGTCTCTAGATTCTCCGGTTCCTCCTGGGTGGTGTCTCTAGATTCTCCGGTTCCTCCTGGGTGGTGTCTCTAGATTCTCCGGTTCCTCCTGGGTGGTGTCTCTAGATTATCCGGTTCCTCCTGGGTGGTGTCTCTAGATTATCCGGTTCCTCCTGGGTGGTGTCTCTAGATTCTTCGATTCTTCCTGGGTGGTGTCTCTAGAATCTCCAGTTCCTCCCTGGTGTTTTAACTGGTTTGTCAGTTTCTCTGGTCCCTCTGGTCTCTGTGGTTCCTCTGGGTGGTGTCTCTAAATTCTCCGGTTCCTCCTGGGTGGTGTCTCTAGATTCTCCGGTTCCTCCTGGGTGGTGTCTCTAGATTATCCGGTTCCTCCTGGGTGGTGTCTCTAGATTCTCCGGTTCCTCCTGGGTGGTGTCTCTAGATTATCCGGTTCCTCCTGGGTGGTGTCTCTAGATTCTTCGATTCTTCCTGGGTGGTGTCTCTAGAATCTCCAGTTCCTCCCTGGTGTTTTAACTGGTTTGTCAGTTTCTCTGGTCCCTCTGGTCTCTGTGGTTCATCCTGGGTGGTGTCTCTAGATTCTTCGGTTCCTCCAGGGTGGTGTCTCTAGATTCTCCTGTTCCTCCCCGGTGTTTTTACTGGTTTGTCAGTTTCTCCTGGTTTTTCCTGAACAGTTTTTCTCGGTACCTCAAAGTTTCTCCTTTGTATATGTTTTATTTAAGATAATTTGTTTTGATAAAAGTGTCTTCTGGGACCATAAATCCCAAATTTCAGCTGTCCCATGTGTTTTCCTGACTCTCTTTTTTCCTGCTGGGTGGTCTTTCTGGTTTCTTCTGAGGGGTGTGTCTAGTTCCCCCAGTTTCTCTTGAATGGCCTGTCTGGTTCCTCCTGGTGGTTTTCTGTTTTTTCCTTATTGTTGTCTCTGGTTTCTTCAGGATGGTCTCTCTTGTTTCTCCTGGTTTTTACTCTAATTCTTCCTTTTTCTCCTAGGTGTTGTCTCTGGTTACTCTATGGTGATGTCTCTTGTTTCCCCTCGGTGATGTCTGTAGTTCCTCAACTTTCTCTTGGGTGGTCCACCTGGGCAGCCTATGACTTCTCTAGTTCTTCCAGTTTCTCTTGGGCAGTGTCTCTGGTTACTTCTGTGTGTCTCTAGTTACTGCTGGGCTATGTCTCTGGTTCATCCTGGGTGGTCTCCCTGGTTTTTCCTGGGTTTGTCTTTAATTTCTCCAATTTCTCTTGGGTGTTCTCTCTGGTTACTTTTGGGTGGTGTCTAATTCCTCCAGGGTGGTGTCTCTGGTTACTCCTGGGCAGTTGCTCTGGTTTCTCCTGGGTGGTGTCTCTGGTTCCTCCTGGGTGGTTTCTCTGGTTCCTCCTGGGTGGTTTCTCTGGTTCCTCCTGGGTGGTTTCTCTGGTTCCTCCTGGGTGGTGTCACTGGTTCCTCCTGGGCAGTTGCTCTGGTTACTCCTGGGCAGTTGCTCTGGTTCCTCCTGAGAGGTTTCTCTGGTTCCTCCTGGGTGGTCTCTAAGTTTTCCAGTTTGGGTGGTGCCTCTGATTCCTTATGTGTTGTGTCTCTAGTTCCTCCAGTTTCTGGGGTGTTCTGTGTTGTTCCTTATCTGGTTACTTCCTCTGTTCTGTCTCTGGTTCCATCAGTTTCTCCTCAGTTTGATTTCTTGTCCCTACCAGTTTTGTCTCTCTTGTTCCTCCATTTTCTCCTGGGTGTTTTCTCTGGTTACTTCTGGGCTCTGTCTCTAATTCCTTTAGTTTCTGCTTGGTGTTCTCTCTGGTCTAACTTCTGATTTCTGTCTTTAGTTTCTTCAATTTCTTCTGGACGTTCTGTCTTATTCCACCGTCCCACACACACACTCGGGTCTCTCTAGTTACTCCTGGATTGTACCTCTGGTACCTCCTTGGTTCTTTTTCTTTATTATAAGCTAAAAGTGTCTTCCTGAATCCTAACAACCCCAATGTGTATTCTTATAAAGATGAGGTCGGCCTGTAACTGACATCATAGGTAGACCTCAACTATGAGAGACAACATGAGAAATCCAGAAAATCACATTGTCTGATTTTTAAAGAATTTATTTGCAAATTATGGTGGAAAATAAGTATTTGGTCAATAAGAAAAGTTCCTCTCAATACTTTGTTCTATCTCCTTTGTTGGCAATGACAGAGGTCAGACGTTTTCTGTCTTCACAAGGTTGGCACACACTGTTGTGGTATGTTGGACCATTCCTCCATGCAGATCTCCTCTAGAGCACTGATGTTTTGGGGCTGTCGCTGGGCAACACGGACTTTCAACTCCCTCCAAAGGTTTTCTATGGGGTTGAGATCTGGAGACCGGCTAGGCCACTCCAGGACCTTGAAATGCTTCTTATGAAGCCACTTCTTTGTTGCCCTGGCGGTGTGCTTGGGATCATTGTCATGCTGAAAGACCCAGCCACGTTTCATCTTCAGCAAGGGCATTGATGGAAGGAGGCTTGCACTCAAAATCTCACCATACATGACCCCATTCATTCTTTCATGTACACGGATCAGTTGTCCTGGTCCCTTTGCAGAGAAACAGCCCCAAATCATGATGTTGCCTCCCCCCCCCCATGCTTCACAGTAGGTCTGGTGTTCTTTGGATACAACTCAGCATTCACTCTCCTCCAAACACGACGAGTTGTGTTTCTACCAAACAGTTCTACTTTGGTTTCATCTGACCATATGACATTCTCCCAATACTCTTCTGTAACATCCAAATGCTCTCTAGTAAACTTCAGACGGGCCCAGATATGTACTGGCTTAAGCAGGGGGAGACGTCTGGCACTGCAGGATCTGAGTCCCTGGCGGTGTAGTGTGTTACTGACAGTAGCCTTTGTTACGTTGGTCCCAGCTTTCTGCAGGTCATTCACTAGGTCCCCCGTGTGGTTCTTGTGATCATTTTGACCCCACGGGGTGAGATCCTGCGTGGAGCCCCTGATGGAGGGAGATTATCAGTGGTCTTGTATTATTGCTCACACAGGTGATTTCTTGCCTATTGCAGGTTCAGTCTTCCCAGCCTGGTGCAGGTCTTTGTTTCTGGTGTCCTTCCACAGCTCTTTGGTCTTCACCATAGTGGAGTTTGGAGTGTGACTGTTTGAGGTTGTGGACAGGTGTCTTTTATACTGATAACAAACAGGAGCCATTACTACAGGTGATGAGTGGAGGACAGAGGAGCCTCTTACAGAAGAAGTTACAGGTCTGTGAGAGACAGAAATCTTCTTGTTTGTAGGTGACCAAATACTGATTTTCCACCTTAATTTGCTAATAAATTCTGTAAAAATCAGACAATGTGATTTTCTGGATTTCTCATGTTGTCTCTCATAGTTGAGGTCTACCTATGATGTCAATTACAGGCCGACCTCATCTGTATAAGTGGGAGAACTTGCACAATTGGGGGCGACTAAATACTTTTTTCCCCACTGTATGTGACAGGTCCTATAATATATGTGTCAGACCCATCATTTTACATGTATGTGTTGTTACGTCATATTACATGGATGTGGTGGTTATGTTATATGTGGAGGATCTGGTTGTCATGGTTTCTCACATTTATGTAACTGCTGGACTTGGTGCTGGGGCCCTCCAGAACTGTGGCCCCTAGTTATGTGTGGGTGGAGCCAGTGTCTGAGGCCTGAGCCTTCTTGTCTCTTCCAGTTTGATCTTGAGAGCAGCGGCTACATCAGCAGTGGTCAGTTCTGGACCCTCCTGCAGAAGCACGGTCCTGAGCTGGACCCCCACAAGCTGGATGTCCTGCTGGCCCTCGCACACAGCAACGCAGAGGGGAAGATCTGCTACCGGGATGTCCTAAACCTGGTGAGTGCGGCAGGACCTGGTGCCCTCAAGTGACCCCAGCATCTGGCTGGACATTAGATGGTTATAATGCTCCATCTCCTTGTGTCTTTAGATAGGGCAACAGACGGTCTGACAGCTTCCGCCGCGCCATTCTGCAGGGAAACCGAGGCCTGTGCAAGAAGACTCTCCTGGAGGAGTCCAGCTTGGATCTCACGCAGCGCCTGATCCGCCATGTTGCCTATGAGACCCTGCCCCGGGAGATAGACCGGAAGTGGTTCTATGACAACTACACGGGGTGCCCCCCTCCCTGGTTCATGATCACGGTCACCATCGTGGAGGTAAGTGCCACGGTGCTCCTTCTCCCAGACAGAACAAGGCTACACAAGACCTCAAACCGTCATCTTGAAGGCTTTTCTGAGATTTTAATACTGATTGGTGGGGGTCCGACACCCGGGGCCCTCGCCGATCAGCCTTCTCTGTGCTCAACAGCGCCATACATTGTATAGTGGCTGTGGTCGGTATCGCGCTCAACTCCATTCACTTCAGTGAGGCTGAGCCGCTTCTGGGCCACATGACCGATGAACATGACGTTAGGCCTAGGAGAAGGCCGTGGGCCTCACAGGAGCACCTCCTCAATACAGCAGGTCGGCGGGGGTCTCGGAAAACCCCTTTAACTCTTAAACTATAAGATGGCCACAGCGTCCAAGTCGTGCCTCATCGGCACAGGCGTTGTATGTGTGTGTTCAGTGTCGCCGCCCTGGTGGAGGTCATCATATCCTCTGTGCCACAGGTCGCCATCTTTGTGTATTATGGTCTTCTGCTGAACCGCTTCGTCCTACAAGTGACGCATTCCCAGTACCTGAAGAAGAACCCTCTGGTGTACCACCCGCAGCTCCGGGCGCAGGCCTGGCGCTACCTCAGCTACATATTCATGCATGCCGGGTGAGTAGTGCCCCCACCCATTACAGGGACCCCTGGGACAATTACTCCCAGCTGTTGAGGGGTTAATACGCCTGCTATTAACTGCTTCTACATCTGCCACTTGCTGAAGTCAGACCCCCCCCTCTTTAATACTGTCCCCGGCTCTCTCAGGGTAAGGATCGTGGGGCCCCTCAGAGGCTATGTGTGGGTGGAGCCTGCACTGTGTGATGACATCAGTGATGTAACAGGCCGCCGCCCATCAGTGGCTTACATCATCCTGTCTTCTAGGATAGAGCATCTGGGGGTGAACGTGGCGCTGCAGCTGCTGGTGGGTGTCCCCCTGGAGATGGTGCACGGGGCGCTGAGGGTCGGCTTTGTCTACGTGGCCGGAGTCCTGGCAGGTGAGGGGTCACCTTGGCGGCTCGTTTGTTTCGGGGGGTCTGGAGATGTCTGATGGTTGTTCTGGTCTCTACAGGTTCCCTCGCGGTGTCTGTGGCCGACATGACAGCTCCGGTGGTGGGATCGTCGGGCGGAGTCTACGCCATTGTGTCCGCCCACCTGGCCAATATTGTAATGGTGAGCGACAGAGCCCCCCCAAATGTCAGTAAGGGACTGAACCCCCAATCCCCCTGTTAGTAAGGGACTGAACCCCCAATCCCCCTGTTAGTAAGGGACTGAACCCCCCAATCCCCACGTCAGTAAGGGACTAAACCCCCGAATCCCACGTCAGTAAGGGACGAATCCACCGAATCCCCACGTCAGTAAGGACTGAACCCCCCAATCCCGCACGTCAGGTAAGGGACTAACCCCCCAATCCCCACGGTCAGTAAGGGGACTGAACCCCCCCAGATGTCCCCACGGTCCAGTAAGGGACTTGAACCCACCCCAATCCCCACGTCAGTAAGGGGACTGAACCCCACCCAATCCCACAGTCAGTAAGGGACTGAACCCCCCGAATCCCCACGTCAGTTAAGGGACTGAACCCCCCAATCCCCACGCAGTAAGGGCTGAACCCCCCCCCAATCCCCCCCGTCAGTTAAGGGACTGAACCCCCCCCAATTCCCCCCTGTCAGTAAGGGACTGAACCCACGGTACTGAACCCCCCCAATCCCCACGTCAGTAAGGGACTGAACCCCCCCAATCCCCCGAGTAAAGGGACTGACCCCCAATCCCCCGTCGTATGAACCCCCCCAATCGTCAGTAAGGACTGAACCCCCCCAAAAGGGACTGAACCCCCCCAATCAGTCAGTAAGGGACTGAACCCCCCCCCAAACCCCCGTCAGTAAGGGACTGAACTCCCCCCCCCAATCCCGTCAGTAAGGGACTGAACCCCCATCCCCTGTAGGTGACGGACAGAAACCCTCCTTGTTCTATGACAGTATAAAGTGTGTGTGAACCCCAAGATCCTCCAGTGATTCCTGCTGCGGTCAAAGTGCCGCCCAGAAGTGACCATCAGGAGTTCTGTCTGGTGCTTGGGTTTTGTGGTGTGATATGGGGGTGACTGGTGTTTTGGGGTGTGAAGTTGGGGATATTTGTCTTGTGGGTGAAATTTCCGGATGACCCTAAAATGACCTCTGACCTTTACAGGAGAACTTAATGTGACCTCTAACCTTCTGGATGCTCATGTTCAATGTGCAGTGTCCGGGTTTGGGGTCCCCTGGACACCGTCGAGGTGTCACCACGTGTTACTGCTCTCCGGAAGGGTTGTTAAGGCGTGGTGCACCCCAATGGGAAATAAGTCCAGAGAGTCAGGGTCTGCAGTAAACCAGGGGGCTTCTTTACTGGAATTCAGGTGCAAAACAATACAGGCGAGGCATAGGACTGGCTTCTCCAATCTCCTCCCTGGCAGAAGAAGGGTTTGGTGCTGAGGAAAGGCCTGCGCTAGCTGTCCCTCTTTCTCTTCAGAAGGCTGGTACCCTGGTCCAAGGCTGATGATCCAGGGTCTGTGGCAGCGTATCCCCGTCCGTGTCTTCTTCTCGTCCCTCAGTAGTCCGTCAGATTCTCCTCTTCAAGCACTGGTCCCTAACTGCAACAACACTAAGGGCTCTGACTGCTGTCCTTATATACTGTGTCTGCTAGACTAGAACCTTCTAGTGGGAGGGGTGGAGTGGAGAAGCTCAGCACAAACAGATACAATGTTACAGTTATGGTAATGACTCAGCAGGTGTTTTCTGACACAAACAAGTTTTCAGACATAACAACAGCTAAAACCAGACCAGGTAAAAGGTCAGGCTGTCTGATTGCTGGTGGTAAACAAGTCTGTTTTTCTCTTATGGTAGCAGTGGAAAATTACCAGCTCCATAATCCAAGCTCTAACAGTCTCTCAATATTCATTTAACCCTTTCCACAGAGCCATTTAAGTACAGTGATAATGAACAGAGTATATATCAAAACATATACAAAATGCAGTTACACAGTAATAAAATGTGCACGTTAACCCTTGTAGGTCAAATAAAGTAAGAAGTTTTTAACTTTGCATAGGGGAAATATACAAATGTCCAATTTCTAAGTGCTCCTGGCTCCTGGGCACTGCAAATGTTTCAGGACTTTTTGCACAACTTGCCGTTCTCTAACAAGGAGTTTAATGTCAAAATTCACCTCAGGTGTTTGATCCATGAATCGCCCAATAAATGTTGTGGGTCAGTTACAATTGGTAATAAACAGTCCTCATCATGCTGCTCACATTGTGACATCATGAGACCAAGACGACACCTAACAACTGATGAACAGGACCTCACCATTGTGAGGCTTCAAGCAGGATGTTCTCAGACAGAAGTGGCCCCTGAGCTTAGAGCATCACAGAGTCATCAGCAGGTTGTATCAGAGATACAGAGACTGGAAGAGTCACAGAAAGGCAGAGAAGTGGCCCCTGAGCTTAGAGCGTCAGAGAGTCATCAGCAGGTTGTATCAGAGATAAAGAGACTGGAAGAGTCACAGAAAGGCAGAGAAGTGGCCCCTGAGCTTAGAGAGTCACAGAGTCATCAGCAGATTGTATCAGAGATACAGAGACTGGAAGAGTCACAGGAAGGCAGAGAGTAGCCCCTGAGCTTAGAGAGTCACAGAGTCATCAGCAGGTTGTATCAGAGATACAGAGACTGAAGAGTCACAGAAAGCAGCGAAATGGCTC
>ONZH01030619.1:0-21269 GCA_900303285.1 Rhinella marina
CCAAAAAAACGACATTTTTCAGAGGTCCAACTGGCACTCTTTTACCACAATTTTTCAGGAGGGCCCCCTACAGGTCCTCTCGTCAAACAATTTTTCCGGAGGTTCACCTACAGGCCCTCTCTCCAAACAATTTTTCCGGAGGTCCACCTACAGGCCCTCTCTCTAAATTTTTCTGGAGGTCCACCTACAGGCCCTCTCTCCAAACAATTTTTCCGGAGGTCCACCTACAGGCCCTCTCTCCAGTTCCAGTTTCCAGTTTTATTTGCGCAAACTGCGTAGATTATTTTTTTGGGATAGGTGTGAAAAATAATATTACCTGCGTATCTATATTGCCCAACATTGGATACGGTAGCAACAAGAAGACCAAACACATGCTTCCCACAGGGTTCCGCAAATTCCTGGTCCACAATGTCAAGGAGCTCGAGGTTCTGTTGATGAGCAACAAGTCCTTCTGTGCAGAAATCGCCCACAACGTCTCCTCAAAGAACCTAAAGACCATTGTGGAGAGAGCGGCACAGCTCGCCATCAAAGTGACGAACCCCAACGCCAGACTGCACAGCGAAGAGAACGAAAAAATATTTCTGTGGTTATTTGTGCTAAATAAAAGTTAAATAAACAGAAAAAAAAAATGATCTGTTCCTGTGCCTGATCCACCCAAGTTGAATCTGTCCCATCATGAGAAAGTCCCCCCAAGGAATCCCCACTGTAACTTGCTTCCCATACAACTAACTCACCCCCGACACCTGTGTCTCGCCATTGTCCACCACCTCCTCAGACAACACTGGTAAATCCCCACTGTCAGCACACGGAGACTGCAAATGGTCTTGCGAATTGGGGCAGAGAATTTTCTGGGGTAGCACATCAGAGAACGGGTGACTAAGGGGTTCCAGGGAGTACGTGACCACATGCAATCTCCATCTAAAAAGTCATACTGAGGTTCACCACCATGTTTTACACTGCAATCTTATTACTGAGGCTCACCACCATGCTTTACACTGCAATCTTATTGAAAGACAGACAATCAGGGGTTCACCGCCAGGTTGTCAGGCAGCATTTTTAAGTGGGTCACCTTTACCGTGTCCCTGAAAATTGCCTTGGGGTCATCGCCAGACTATTTTTATGAAAGGCCATGGGGTTCTATACACACAGTGCTGACGGAAGCCCATCAGCCTTTCTAAACACAATTGAATCTGTCCCATCATGAGAAAGTCCCCCCAAGGAGTCCCCACTGTAACTTGCTTCCCTTACAACTACCTCACCCCCCGACACCTGTGTCTCGCCATTGTCCATCACCTCCTCAGACAACACTGGTAAATCCCCAGTCAGCACACGGAGACTGCAAATGGTCTTGCGAATTGGGGCAGAGAATGTTCTGGGGTAGCACATCAGAGAAGGGGTGACTACGGGGTTCCAGGGAGTACGTGACCACATGCAATCTCCATCTAAAAAGTCATACTGAGGCTCACCACCATGCTTTACATTGCAATCTTATTACTGAGGCTCACCACCATGCTTTACACTGCAATCTTATTGAAAGACAGACAATCAGGGGTTCACCGCCAGGTTGTCAGGCAGCATTTTTAAGTGGGTCACCATTACCGTGTCCCTGAAAATTGCCTTGGGGTCATCATCAGACTATTGGCCAGATTTAGAAAAAGTGGTGCAATTAGGGAGCCTCAGAGGCATCCCTACATGCTGCCCCTGCTGTTTCCTGTCCATTTCCGTGGTGTTTCCATCATTTTCTGAGGTTTCCAGGTTTTCACCCAGCCTTCCCTAGGCAGAGCCCCGGTCCCCTGCAAAAAATGCTCGAGTCTCCCATTGACTTTAATGGGGTTCGTTATTCGAAACGAGCACCCGAGCATCGGGAAAAGTTCGACTCGAATAACGAGCACCCGAGCATTTTAGTGCTCGCTCATCTCTAATAATGGGCAAATAGGGAAAAAGTTGCTTAAATTCACTTATAAAGATAAAATAGTTAAGACTTGGAGATGGATTAAAAAATGTTGTCATATTAAGTGAAGCACAAAATTCACTTCACTTTGGGATAACCCAAATTTGATAGAATTTTAAAAAATGAGGATTTCTCATTTTGGGGAAAAGATAGGGGTAACATTATTGGATCACATATTGATTAATGATAATATAATTTCCTATGAAGAATTTCAAAAAAAGTATGGGCTACATGGTCTGGGTAGAATCAAATATTGTTAAAACACGCATATGATAGCACGAAGGATAAAAAGGTATTGAAAATATGTAACCACAATATAATGGAAAATATAGACACAGGGGGTAGGGAAATAAAAAAGTTAGCAATTGTATATAAATGGTTTAGAGCAGAAAAAGATAGGATCTTGGGAGTTAAGTACAGGGGAAAATGGGTTCGAGAGGTAGGAAATAATGAGTCAACGGAATGGGTTAGGTTGATGGGTTACCCAAAAAAATATCTTATCTTATTAATGCAAATCATAGGTTTATCCAATACAAAATACTCCACCAAAAATATTATACGCCAATGGATATGGTCAGATTTGGAAAAAAACAAAATGGTAATTGTGCTAAATATCAGCAGAGCGAGGCGGATTTCATTCATATGGTATGGGGGTGTAAGCATGTTCAGAGTTTTTGGCAGTTAGTCCGGGAGGAGATCAAGTTTAGAGAACAGACAGATATAGATGGTAATATACAGACGATGGTGGTGGGAGAAATGGCACTCAGTGGGAAAAATAGCAGAATAGTTTATAAAGCACTGTTTTACGCGAGGCTTACAATAACTCGAACTTGGTGCTCAGGACAGTCACCATCTGTAAAGGCCTGGCTGAGTTTAATGGGAAAAGTCAAGAGCTATGAATTAGCGTTAGCAAAATCAACTAAGAAAGGCCTGGAAAAGCAAGAAAAAGCGTGGAAAAATTGGTAATAATGTAATAATGGTGTTTTTTTTTTCTTCTCTCCCTCTTCTCCCAGGTGGGGTGGGTGGGTTTAAGAGTACGGTATCAATACGGATAAGCCTATATATAAGTTTATAAAATGCAAATATATGTAGAATGTAAAATGTTTACACAGCATGACATGCAAATACTGTATACGCTGTATGTTGTTTTTTTTTCCTTTTGATGACGGCATAGATTTGTATATAGGCATTACTGTTGGTAATTTTTATAGGGAAAAAATGCAAAAAGAATAAAGGAAATAAAAAAAAAGAGACTGATTGGCCATCTGTTCAAAGACTACACCCTGCAGTTGGGCATTGCAGTGCCATATTGAACGTGAAAATTTATTGTGAGAGAGAAATTGCACTCCTCGGCTGAACTGGGAAGATTTTCAGATAAACTGAGAAGAGACTCAACCGTATTTTGTGGATTCACAATTTGCAGACCGCAAAACGGATAAGGTCGTTTACAGGAGGCCTCAAGCTGGGTTTACACAGTGTAGTTTTTATAGATTTTTACCGTGATTGCCAGCACAGTAGGCAGGGAAACATACATACATGGTGAGCTCTAACCTGCACCCAACCCTCTGCCCCTGACTACTGTACTTGCAGAGCAAGCCCTAAGCGGCAAGTCAACAACTAGTAGACAGTCTATGCTGGTAAGTGCAGGGAGTCAAACCAAGCACCCGTGGTAAAAACCACAGGGACCTGTTCATACAACTGGAACCCAGAAGAGACAAACACGCAGAGAAAGGTCATGCAGGAAAGCATCAAAGCCGGGAGGTTAATCACAGAACCAAATCATAGAGCAGAGAAAGAGGCCCAAGTTAAGCCAAAGTCAAATCCAAAAGCAACAATCCAAGCCGCAAAATAGCAACTTGAGCACAGCAAGGATAACCTATAACTGGCAAGGGTGTATTGCCAGCAGCTATTTAACCCCTTCAACCCCGGGCCTGTTTTCACTTTCCTGCCCAGGCCATTTTTTGCAAATCTGACATGTGTCACTTTATGTGGCAATAACTTTGGAACGCTTTTACTTATCCAGGCAATTTTGAAATTGTTTTCTCGTCACATATTGTGCTTTACGACAGTAATAAATTTGTGGCAAAATATTTCATTTTTATTTATTAAAAAAATACCAAATTTACCAAAAATTTGGAAAAATTTGCAAATTTGCAAATTTCAATTTCTCTACTTTCAAAATACATAGTAATACCTCCAAAAATAGTTATTATTTTACATTGCCCATATGTCTGCTTTATGTTGGCATCATTTTATAAATGTAATTTTACTTTTTTAGGACGTTAGAAGGCTTAGAATTTTAAAAGCCATTTTTCAAATTTTCAACAAAATTTCCAAAACCATTTTTTAACCACCAATTCAGATATCAAGTGATTTTGAGGGGCTTATGTAATGGAAACCACCCATAAATGACCCCATTTTAGAAACTACACCCCTCAAATTATAAAATAAACTGATGTTACAAACTTTGTTAACCCTTGAGGTGTTCCACAAGAATTAAAGGAAAATGGAGGTGAAATTTCAAAATTTCACTTTTTTGGTAGATTATTCATGTTAATTTTTTTCTTGCAACACAGCAAGGGTTAACAGCAAACTTAACCTCAATATACACTCCTCTGATTATGTCAGTTTACAGAAATACCCTATATGTGGTGGTAAGCGTCTCTATGGGTTTGTGGCAGTGGTCAGAAGGAAAGGAGCGCCATACGAATTTTGGAGGCAGATTTTGCTAGAATGGTTTTTAGGCACCATTTTGTAATTGAGAGACCCTGACGTACCCCTACAGTGGGAACCCTCAAAAAGTGACCCCATTTTGGAAACTACACCCTTCAAAGAATATATTAAGGGGGTACTGACCACTTTGACCCCCTAAGCGTTTTACGGAATTTGGAATCACTTGGCTGTGAAAATGAAAAGTTTAATTTCTTCCAATAAAATGTTGCTTTAGCCCCAAATTTTTCATTTTCACAAGGGGTAACAGGAGAAAAGCACCTCATAATTTGTTCCCCATTTTCTCCTGAATACGGCAACACCCCATATGTGGTGGTAAACTGCTGTGGGGGCACATGGCAGGACTCAGAACAGAAGGAGTGCCATATGGATTTTGCAGCACAGATTTTGATGGATTGGTTTGCGGGAGCCATTGATTTTTATTTTTTGTGGTATTGTCTTATGTGGGGGGTCATTTTTTGCAGGATGGGGTGAAATTTTCATTGGTACCATTTTGTGGTACATAAGACTTTTTGATCGCTTGGTATTACACTTTTTGTGAGTCAAGGTGAAAAAAAATAGCTGTTTTGGCATAGTTTTTAAAAAAAATTTTTTTACAGCATTCACCTGAAGGGGCAAATCATGTGATATTTTTATAGAGCAGGTTGTTACGGACGTGGTGATACCCAATATATCTACCATTTTTATTTTTGGTAAATTTTACACATTAGCTGCATTTTTGAACAAAATTAAGAGTGCCATATTTTTTTTATTTTTTGGGGGATTGTCTTAGGTGGAGTATCAATTTCTGTGGGATGAGATGAAGTTTTTAATGGTACCATTTTGGGGTACATATGCTTTTTTGATCGCGTGGCATTAC
Organism: Rhinella marina; assembly: GCA_900303285.1. Lineage (NCBI taxonomy): Eukaryota > Metazoa > Chordata > Amphibia > Anura > Bufonidae > Rhinella > Rhinella marina. Next base: position 5,541 of record ONZH01030619.1, read on the forward strand.
ACTTTTTGTGAGGCAAGAGGGAAAAATTGGCTGTTTTGGCATAGTTTTTAAAAAAAATTTTTTACAGCATTCACCTGGGGTGCCATCTCATGTAATATTTTTATAGAGCAGGTTGTTATTGATGCGGCGATACCCAATATGTCTAACATTTTTATTTTTGGAAAGTTTTACACATTAGATGCATTTTTGAACAAAATAAAATATTTTTTGTGTTGCCATTTTCTGAGAGCCATATTTTTTATTTTTTGGGCGATTGTCTTAGGTAGGGTCTCATTTTTTGCGGGACAAGATGATGGTTTGATTGTTACCATTTTGGGGTACATATTCTTTTTTGATCGCCTGCTATTACACTTTTTGTAAGGGAAGGTGACCAAAAAATGGCTGTTTTGGCACTGTTTTTTTTTTTTTTTTACTGCGTTCACCTGGCAGGGTGGCTCATGTGATATTTTTATAGAGCCAGTCGATACAGACACAGCGATACCTAATATGTCTATTTTTCTTTTTTTCCCTATTTTTTACAATTTTTTTACTTTATTTTGTGAAAAGGACGCTTTTTTTAACTTGAAACTTTTTTTGTAAAACTTTATTTTTTTCACTTTCTTTTTTTACACTTTTTTAACTTTTGGGAGTCTGATCCCCTTTACAATGCATTACAATACTTCTGTATTGTAATGCATTGGCTGTAAGTGTATTACTCAATGTAATACACTTACTGTACAGCCTTCTGCTTGTGAGATCCAGGTGGCTGGATCTCACAGGCTTCCGTAGATGGCAGCCGGATGCCTAAGGAAAGAATCCGGCTGCCATCTAAGCCATTGGGTCCCCGTCACAGCAGCGCGGGGACCCAATGGACACCCCTTCCCACCGCCCGCATCGCATGTGCCGCGGTCAGCGCTGACCGCGACACATGAAGGGTTAATGCACCGGCATCGATGTTTTCACTGATGTCAGTACACACAGCAGGGGTCCAGCTACTGGGCACAGCCGGACCCCTGCCGCTGATCGGGTGGGCGCAGCTCCTGCACCCACCCGATCAGCGCGCTGTAGCACTACGGCGCTGGTCGGGAAGTCACTTCCCTCAACACCGTACATGTACGGCACTGGTCGGGAAGGGGTTAAATATAGCACAAAGTCCCACGATCAGAACCTGATAGGTCCATGACTCGGCGCTCCATTAGGCAGAACACAGCACACGGGAGAGATCAGCTGAATAATCAAGCACTGCTAGTTTCCAGCACACACCCACTGTGGGGAAAAAGAGCACAGCATCAAGTTGTTGCATCACCAGAGGGCGTGGCCTGCAGCATTACCTCTCAGGGCACAGCCGCGGCAAAGATCTCACCCCTGGGGCCAGAACAGGTAAGTTTGTGACAGTGATTGTGTTTTTTATAGGTAAAGCATGTTGAATTGAAGGCAATTACTCTACCACAAAACTGCACAACTGCAGTAAAAATGATTGTCTTTCTTTCAGTGCATTCTTAGTTTCAGTTGTTTCCCATAGCAAAAAATGAAACTTGTAAACCTACCCTCAGTGACTTCTATGTAAGGATTTTCAAAGTCCTAAAACTATTGACTTAATCAACATTTTTTGAGTTGTGTTTTGCCTGTATAGATTGTTTTAGCACCTGATGCTTAGTGATTAGTATTATTACATGCCTAGTGTTTTCGTTTTTTTTTTTTTTTAGAGGAAAGTATGTGCCCCTTAGGGCTCATGCACATGACCGGTGCTGGCCCGTGCCCGTATTGCGGCCCGCATATGGCGGGTCTGCAATACACTGGCACCGGCCGTGTGCAGCCCGCATCACAGATCGCGGACCCATTCACTTCAATGGGTCCGCAATCCAGGAGATATGGAGCGGAGGAATGGATCGGAACACCGCGGAAGCACAATGGTGTGCTTCAGTGGTGTTTGTGCCGTGCCTCCGCACCGCAAAAAAGTAGCGCAAGCACTACTTTTTTGCGGTTCGGACCGTTGGATGCGGATCGTGGACCCTATTCAAATGAATGGGTCCGCGATCAGAATCCGGCGGCCCCACTGTCAGTGCCTGTGCATTGTGGACTGCAAATTACGGTCCACAGCACAGGCACTGACTGCACATGATCTACGGGAGAATGCTGTAAACCAGGGCTGGCCAACCTGCGGCTCTCCAGCTGTTGCAAAACTACAACTCCCAGCATGCCCAGTCTGCCTACAGCTATCATCCTACAGCAGGGCATGGTGGGAGTTGTAGTTTTACAACAGCTGGAGAGCCTCAGGTTGGCCAGCCCTGCTGTAAACAAAAAGACATAAAAACCACACATCAAGGGTGAAGGGTGCGGTCTGGGTGCAGAAATGCACAGAATTCTGCATGGAAATTCCTGCAGATCTTCTGCATATTGACCTGTGCAGGTACCCCAACAGTGTAATAGACTCTGTTGTTATTCTATAAGAAAAAGTTAAAAACTAACAAGGACCTGCTGTTCTCCATTAGCAGAATGGTGCATTTCACAGTTACATATTTATTAAAGTGAAGTGGAGACCACAAGTTCCTGGAATGTTAATTTTTTTCTTCAACGACACCAGCTTTTCAAGGAGAAGAGTAACAGAGTCTCTATATTTGGATAAAATATTCATCCAGATTGTTCTTGGTTACTTGCTTATGAAAAACAATGAAAGCATCCCAAAGAAACAATAGAGCGTTTTATTGGTAACATATGTAGAAATTGGAAGACTTGCTTCTGCTACCTTCTCCTCTGATTGCCTGGTGACTTATATAGACACAGCACATAGACACAGAATCTTAGTGAGTAAAGCTTTTCTCCTCTCAGGAATTGTGGTCTGTATGTGGCACTGGGCCGAGGTTAGGGTGGAGTTTGTTTGTCTATGCTAGATTTTGGCTACCCACACAGGTACGTGCTGTGACACCACACAGTTGTCCACTATAACACCCCACAACAGTATCCATTTAATGCTTAAAACTGCAACCAATCAAATTCTCTGCAAGCCCAAATCACTCCCATTTTTTTATACCGCATTATTGGCTCGGGTGTCTATTTGTAAGGATTTAATTTTAAACTGTTATTTTTGTGTCAGGATGATAGTTTATGGATAAATTAGACAAACAACCTTTGAGGTTGATGCTCTAAACAGTCAATTTACTAAGTTACCACAAGTCTTCCATACAGCGCATAAGATACACATCTATCAAAACATATTTCATCTCCAGTTATTTTTTCAATGCATCCATTTAAATTCTAATTTTACGCATTTTTCTATTTTATCTGTGTACCCAGGTTATTAGATATACTCGTCTTTTAGTAACTGTAACAATCTTTTGATAAATTATAGTAGCTCAGTAGGATTATACTGTGAATGTATACCTGTCATGGTGTGTCTGCCAGAAGACCAGCTCATGGTTTTATGAGAACCCGCTGCCAAAGATGATGCGGATCTGAAGTCATTTAGGAACAAAATCAGGAGCATTTAACCTAATAATGACAAAATTCAGTACACGTATGTAGTCGTGTCAGGGGTTTTACTTATGCACCTTTGTATATGTCGCAGCCCGGGAGGAGCGAAACGATGTGCGGGAGTGGTAGTGGCTCTGGCTGTAATGGTTATTCACATAAATAACAGTGGCAGTCCTCACACTGATGCTCCCTAGGGCCAGGAGGGCATATTTTTTCCCTCAGGGGAACACCTTGATGTTGAGGCTCCCATCTGATGGTAGTTGGAGTGCTCTTGTTGTTTGGTACAGGTGCAAGGCAGGAGATCTACTATGTAAAAAGTATTCATACCCAGGGGTGCAGCTAGAGGCTCATGGGCCCTGGTGCAAGACTTCAGCTTACGCCACCCTTCCCTCAGGGCTTTGTGGCCAGGGGCAGGGAAGCACATAGCCTTTGAAATTGAAATGGCACCCCCCCCCCCCTCCATGCCAAATTCTTGACCTAACTCCTTATCTCCAGCCACAGGTGTAACTTGACCAGCATTCTATAATATCAGTGTCTTCTTTTAGCGATTGCTTCCTCTGCAGCCCCTCTAGCTACGCCCCTGTTCATATCCCTTGAATGTTTCCTCATGTTTTCACGTTACAAACACAAATACAGTATCTTTATTGGAATTTTATGTGATAGACCAACACAAACTAGCAAGTACCGTATGTGTGAATTGAAAAGAAAATCATACATCGCATTCAAAATTTGTAATAAATAGAAATCTGGAAAGTGTGGCATGCATTTGCATTCAGCCTCCTGTACTCTGATACCCCTAAATAAAATTCAGTGTGTCCAATTGCCTAAAAAGTCACTTAATTAGTAAATAGACCACCTATGTTATATATATTCTCAGCAGAACTACAGCTGTTCTGTGACAGCCTTAGAGGTTTGTTAGACAGCATTAGTGATCAAATAGCATCATGAAAACCAAGTAACACACCAGACAGGTCAGGGATAGAGTTGTAGAGAAGTGTAAAGCAGGGTTTGGTTATAAAAAATATCCTAAGCCCTGAACATCTCATGGAGCACTGTTCAATCCATGATCTGAAAATGGAAGGAGTATGGCACAACTGCAAACCTAACAAGACATGGCTGTCCACCTAAACTGACAGCTCAGGCAAGTAGAGCACTAATTATAAAAGCAGCCAAGCGCCTCATGATGACTCCAGGAATGCTGCAGAGATCCGCAGCTCAGGTGGGAGAATCTTTCCACAGGACAAATATTAGTCATGTACTCCACAAATCTGGTATTTATGGAAGAGTGGCAAGAAGAAAGCTATTATTGAAAACAAAACATAAGAAGTCCCTTTTGCAGTTTGCTTCAAGCCATGTAGGGAACACAGCAAACATGGTTTTCTTCCGCAGGGACAGGGAAGCTGGTCAGAGTTGATGGGAAGATGGAAGTAAATACAGGGGAATCCTGGGGGAAACCCTGATAGAGGCTGCAAAAAACTTGAGCCTGGGAGGAGGTTCAATGTGGATAAATGCAAAGTTATGTATCTTGGTAGTAGTAATCTCCATGCATCATATTTCCTAGGGCAGAGATGCTCAACCTGCGACCCTCCAGCTGTTGTAAAACTACAATTCCCACCATGCCCTGCTGTACGGTGATAGCTGTAGGCTGCCCAGGCATGATGGGAGTTGCAGTTTTGCAACAGCCGCAGGTTGGGCATCACTATCCTAGGGGATGTAACACTGGGAGATTAACTTGTAGAGAAGGATTTAGGTATCCTAGTAGATGGTAGATTAAATAACAGCATACAATGTCAATCAGCTGCTTCTAAGGCTACCAGGATATTGTTATGTATTAAACGAGGCATGGACTAGTGGGGCAGGAATATAATATTACCACTTTTAAAGCTTTGGTGCGGCCTCATCTTGAATATGCAGTTCAGTTCTGGGCACCAGTCCATAGAAAGGATGCTCTGGAGCTGGAAAAAGTACAAAGAGTCATGGACGGTCTTGGTTATGAAGAAAGATTAAAAGAATTACATTTATTTCATCTTCAGAAGAGATGTCTAAAGGACAATGGATAGTTTTAAAAAGGGATTAGATTCATTCTTAAAAGTAAATGACATTAATGCTTATGAAGATTTGTAGAAATCTGAGACTCATTTCCTTTCTGGGATTCGCATCCCCTCCTATCCCTTGGTTGAACTTGATCGACTTGTGTCTTTTTTCAACCGTAATAACTATGTAACTATGTAACTGAAAAGTATAGATCACCCTGTGAAAAATGAGCCCTACTACAGCTCTGTACACATAACTACAAAAGAGTTATAAGTGTAAGAAGTGTAAGAATATGGCAATGAATGGCAATTATTGTTGATGAATCAATCAGTTTAATTCATCTAAATGAGGATGTTTTGGTAGCAAGCACCAAGATGTCTGCAAGCCTCATTCAGATAAATGGGACAGTTGCAGAAATTATTGCAATATATCTCCGTGTGAGTTTACCTTAACATTTTATTGATGTGTATTTTCCTGATGTCTCCCTCACATACACACCAATTTCGACATTGGCTTCCAATCTATAAATACTCCGTCCAGTACAATAACTAGCACTATTATTTTCCTTTTTAGGCTTTATTTTGTAGTATGTTTTACATCAGTTCCATTGACATTTATTAGTGTTGGGCGAGCATGCTCGCCCGAACACTATATTCGCTCAAGTATGGCTACGCTCGGCACATCGCAGTGTTTGGCCGAACACCGCGTGTGCTCGAGCACCATGCTCGAGTCCCCTCCCCGCACATTTCTTGGCTGCTGCGCGGCCAATCAGCATGCGGGGAGCTACTGGCATTCACTGTAATGCTGTAGCCATGTTGGCTACTGGCATTACAGTGATTGGCTGGCCGGGAACGCGTCATCGGGTGCTATATAGCACCCGGTGACATGTGACCCTGCTCAGTCTTAGTCAGATAGAGCTGCTGCTAAGAGGGACAAATAGTGTAGAGTTAGAAATTTGTTAGGTAGGGTTAGTTTTTCTGTTCACAAGACCCAAAAGTCCTGTTTAAGGACTATTGTTTTATCTGGCTGCAATATATTTTTATTTTATTTTTATATTTTGGGGGCAAAAATTGCGCAGATTTGCCTGACCTTAACACCACCTGTGCAGTGTCTGCTGTATAGCGTTTGCACAAGGAGGGACAGATAGTGTAGGGATAGGATTTGTTAGGCAGGGTTAGTTTTTCTTTTCAAAAGACCCAAAAGTCCTTTTAAGGACTATTGTTTCATCTGGCTGCAATATACAGTACAGACCAAAAGTTTGGACACACCTTCTCATTCAAGAGTTTTCTGTATTTTCATGATTATGAAAATTGTAGATTCACACTGAAGGCATCAAAACTATGAATTAACACATGTGGAATTATATACTTAACAAAAAAGTGTGAAACAACTGAAAATATGTCTTATATTCTAGGTTTTTCAAAGTAGCCACCTTTTGCTTTGATTACTACTTTGCACACTCTTGGCATTCTCTTGATCAGCTTCAAGAGGTAGTCACCTGAAATGGTATTCCAACAGTCTTGAAGGAGTTCCCAGAGATGCTTAGCACTTGTTGGCCCTTTTGCCTTCACTCTGTGGTCCAGCTCACCCCAAACCATCTCGATTGGGTTCAGGTCTGGTGACTGTGGAGCCCAGTTCATCTGGCGTAGCACCCCATCACTCTCCTTCTTGGTCAAAGATCTCAAATTTGGACTCATCAGACCAAAGCACAGATTTCCGCTGGTCTAATGTCCATTCCTTGTGTTCTTTAGCCCAAACAAGTCTCTTCTGCTTGTTGCCTGTCCTTAGCAGTGGGACACTTTCAAAGTTTTCCCAGTTTTTTGGACTGACTGACCTTCATTTTTTAAAGTAATGATGGCCACTCATTTTTCTTAGCTGCTTTTTTCTTACCATAATACAAATTCTAACAGTCTATTCAGTAGGACTATCAACTGTGTATCCACCTGACATCTGCCCAATACAACTCATGGTCCCAACCCCATTTATAAGGCAAGAAATCCCACTTATTAAACTTGACAGGGCACACCTGTGAAGTGAAAACCATTTCAGGTGACTACCTCTTGAAGCTCATCAAGAAAATGCCAAGAGTGTGCAAAGCAGTAATCAAAGCAAAAGGTGGCTATTTTGGGGGCAAAAATTGCGCAAAATTGCCTGACCTTAACACCACCTGCGCAGCGTCTGCTGTATAGCATTTATGTATCCTAAATACCTGACATCCAGTGTATTTTTTTCTGCCGCTAATCAAGGCCACATTACCTGCGCAGCGTGTGCTGTATTACGTTTGTATATCCTAAATACCTGACATCCAGTGTAATTTTTTCTGCCGCTAATCAAGGCAACATTACCTGCGCAGCATCTGCTATATAACGTTTGTGCATCCTAAATACCTGACATTCGGTGTAACTTTTTCTGCCGCTAATCAAGGCGACATTACCTGCGCAGCATCTGCTGTATAACGTTTGAACTTCCTAAATACCTATGACATTCAGTGTAATTTTTTCTGTCGCTAATCAGGGCGACATTACCTGCGCTGCATGTGCTGTAGAACGTTTGAACATCCTAAATACCTGTGACATGTGTAATTTCCTAACAATTTTTCCTCTAAAATCTATTTTATCTTCAGTTTTGGGCGTATTATTGTCATTCTGTAAAACTGGCGTAATACTCGGACAACGTCGTTCCCAGCAGTGACTTGGGAGTCCAAGATGCATCCAGACATCCTCCCCATGCTGTTCCCAAACCATTTCAGTGGTGTTTCCATCATTTTCTGACCTTTTCCTATGAACCAGACACCCTCCCCTCTTCAAAGCAGGGGGTGCCTGGTTTAGTGCTCTGGTTCTCCCATTGACTTCCATTGTGCTCGGGTGCTCTGTAGAGCACTCGAGCATCACCAAGTGTTCTACCCGAGCACCCAAGCACTTTGGTGCTCAATGAACACTAACATTTATTTGTTGGTAAAATTCACATTTTTGTTTGTTGAATTTTTTTTAAAACACAGTATGCTCTAGATATGGAGTTTTTTTGGCCTTTTTTCTATAGACTTCTCTATAGAACTTCTCTGAGTGTTTTAAATATTTTTTTAAAAAAATCCACAAAGACATTTTACAAAATAAAAATAGCCATGCATGCCAAAAAATATCTGTGAATGACAAAGGAATTTAGGCTTTCTTCACACATAGACTCACATTTACTAATATTAGTGCTTCATAACTGTGGAATATTTTTGGCAGAATTTGGTAAATCTAGTTCTTGAAAAGCAATCTGCACCTAGCTTGACAAGAGGCATTCCTTACTAGAAATGGAGAGTGGCTACATAAGAAAAGAGCGTGTGCCATATTTTGGGGGGAATTTGGTACATCTAGGAAGTCCTCTGCACCTTGCATGACAAGAGGCATTCCTTACCGGAAATGGACGTGGCTGCATAACACATGAAAAAGGACTAATACGAGACAAAATCTAAATTTTGCCACAATTCTGGTGCAAAATTCTGTCTTAAAGTAAGTCAACCAATAGTTTGAGTCAATAGTTTTGTCTATCTCTGTACCACATTTATCATCCAGCTTGAACCACTGTGATAAATCTGGTGTAGGTCTAGACAGCCTGTCTAATCCTTTCTAAGATTAGAGGACTGTTTTAAAAAAAAAAAAAATAGTTCTACCAAAAACACACTTTTCTGCAATGTTAATACTGATGACTACACGTGCATTTCAATCTCTTCTGTTAGATGTATAATGATTGCACATCACTACTAGAGGTGGGAGCTGCTGTCTATAGAGTAAGTTCTGGTGATACTTCATGTAATATACTCAACTGGTTCAATATAGAGATGGTCAAAGCTAAGTTAAACAAAGTAAAGGTGAATAAGGCTCCAGGACCGGATGGGTTACACCCAAGAGTTCTTAAGGAACTTAGTTCAGTAATTTCTTTGCCCTTGTATATAATATTCAAAGATTCTCTGGTGACTGGCATAGTGCCGAGGGACTGGCGTAAAGCAAATGTGGTGCCCATCTTCAAGAAGGGCTCTAGGTCATCCCCGGGGAATTACAGACCGGTGAGCTTAACGTCCATTGTGGGGAAACTTTTTGAGGGTCTAATAAGGGACTATATACAGGAATATGTTTTGGATAATAGTATTATAAGTGATAACCAGCATGGTTTTACTAAGGACAGAAGCTGTCAGACTAACCTGATTGGTTTTTATGAAGAAGTGAGTAGAAGTCTGGATAGAGGGGCGGCTGTGGATATTGTGTATTTGGACTTTGCAAAAGCGTTTGACACTGTCCCTCATAGACGTCTGACGGGTAAATTTAAGGTCGGTTGGATTAGAAAATCTACTCTGTAACTGGATTGAGAACTGGCTGAAGGAGCGTACTCAGCGAGTGGTGGTGAATGATTCCTACTCTGAATGGTCCCCAGTTATAAGTGGTGTACCCCAAGGTTCAGTGCTGGGTCCACTTTTATTTAATCTATTTATTAATGATAAAGAGGGAGGAATTAACAGTACTGTTTCAATTTTTGCAGATGACACTAAGCTTTGTTGTAGAGTCCAGTCTATGGAAGATGTGCAGAAGTTACAAGCTGACTTGGACACACTGAGTGTTTGGGCATCCTCTTGGCAGATGAGGTTCAATGTGGATAAATGTAAAGTTATGCATCTGGGTACTAACAACTTGCATGCCTCCTATGTCCTAGGGGAGTAACACTGGGAGAGTCACTTGTAGAGAAGGATCTGGGTGTCCTTGTAGACCATAGACTGCAGAATAGCATGCAATGTCAATCGGCTGCTTCTAAGGCCAGCAGGATATTGTCATGTATTAAGGCATGGACTCGCGGGACAGGGATGTCATATTACCACTGTATAAAGCATTAGTACGGCCTCATCTGGAATATGCTGTTCAGTTCTGGGATCCGGTTTATAGGAAGGATGTCCTGGAGCTGGAAAGGGTGCAGAGACGGGCAACTAAACTGATAAGGGGCATAGAGCATCTTAGCTATGAAGAAAGATTGAAGGAGTTAAACTTGTTTAGTCTTGAGAAGAGACGTATAAGGGGGGACATGATCAACCTGTATAAGTATGTAAATGGCCCATACAAAAAATATGGTCAAAAACTGTTCCAGGTAAAATCCCCTCAAAAGACAAGGGGGCACTGCCTCCGCCTGGAGAAGCAAAGGTTCAGACTCCAGAGGCGACAAGCCTTCTTTACTATAAGAACTGTGAATCTGTGGAACAGTCTACCGCTGGAGCTGGTCACAGCAAAGACAGTTGAGGGCTTCAAAACAGGCTTAGATAAATTCTTAGAGAAAAAGAAGGTCACCACATATTAATAAATGTAGAGTCATGTCTTAAGGTTACCTGTCCCCCTCCCCTTCATCACTCCTACCCACTCCCTTGGTTGAACTTGATGGACATGTGTCTTTTTTCAACTGTATTAACTATGTAACTATTAGGCTTAGTTCATATTTTACATATTTGGTCAGTAATTGTCAGCCCAAATCAGGTGCAGGTCAAAACCACAGAATAGGTACAGATGATATCTAATCCTAGAGTTGGCTTGGCTCCTGAATTTGCTTATCAATAGGTGATGGAAATAACTGACCAAATAACTATAAGGGTGAACTCTGCCTTACTGGTCAATGTTAGCATCAGCTAAAATTTATCGGTGTGGACTTAACCGTGCAGGGGCCCAAAATTCAAGGAGTAGCAGCAGTAGGAAAACACTTGATCTGTTGGTTGCACTGCACGGGAAGGGGGGCTCCCCACAATCAGTATTCAAGGAATCCCAGCAAGCGTATTTGGTTCAGCTTGGTGTATGCTTTATTATAACCAACAGCACTGGTTTTTCAGGGCGCGTTTCGGCTCATCTAGCCTTTCTCAACGCGTCCTCAAAAACCAGTGCTGTTGGTTATAATAAAGCATACATCAAGCTGAATGAAATATGCTTGTTGGGATTCCTTGAATACAAAATTCAAGGAGTGGCCCCATATTAGTATGGAGGGTGTCAACATTAAGGCTGTGTGCATGTCACTTTTTTTTTCCTCTGAACTGTCAGAAGAATAGGCCAAAAAAAAAGTATCCTGTAGTTTGAGCATCCGCCTTCACACTGTCAGTATTTGGTCAGCATTTGATCATTATTTGTAAGGCAAAAAAGGAGTGCGTACAAAACAGAGGTAAAGTATGATATTTTCATGTCTTTTGTATTTTGGACAAACTTCTGCTTTTGGCTTCCAAATCATGATTAAATCCTGATGCAAAATAGAGGCATCATACTCAATTTACGTGAGTATTGGTAATTTGACTTTATTTCGATGAAAAAGAAATCCTGCATGCAGGACTAATGAATGGCCTCTATCACACAGTCAGTATTTGGTTACATCAGTTTTTAATCAGTATTGGTAAGGCAAAAACAGTGTTGGGTCAAAAACAGAGATAACATGTGTCAGAAATATTTGCATGTGTTCTGTGTATTGGGCCCATTCCTGGTTTTGGTTTCCAAATCATGATCAAATCCTGATGCAAAATGCTGATTGTGTGATAGATGCATTTTGGACGCTCAAACGATGGGACCCGTTTTTTTTTTTTGTTGGATCAGAAGAACGGAAAAATAAACTGTTGTTACCATGACCAAACAAGGATACTAGTCAGCCCGTCACAGACTGGTGAGTGTGGCAACAGCATGAAGAGTCACAATAGTGGCCCCAGAACAGAGTGGCAGCAGGACATAGGCATAAGTAACAAGCCATTTGTCACAATGGCTTGATTCATCTTTATAAAGGTTAGTCTCTCAACATTTTGTGTTGAAAAGCAAATTCTCTTTGTGATAACTATGCCACACGCAGCCCGACGCACCCGCTGTGATGCCACACTACTGGCCAGGCAGGAAAGCTTGCCTAGGGCAAACTTGACCAGTTGCGGCCAGAATTAATTGTTGGCTGCCTAATAGTCCAGGGAATCTTGAATCTGGAGTAAAAGGGTGCCGTCCAAGTATGCCACCATCTGCTGGTTCAAGTTCTGCTCCATGTCCTGATGCTGGCTGGTTTCTTCAGTAGGCGAGTTCTTGACCATAGTTATAGCTCCATATGTCAGCGCTGACAGGAACTGTACCAGACAATGACGGGCTCAAGGACTATCCCACCTTCTGCTCAACATGTATGCAGGGCTGGTACAGCTTTTTTAGAGAAGTAATGATGGCTTGGTATTCTCCCCCTTGGGTGATCACAAGCCAAGAGTTCTCGGAAATGTTCAGAGTCCACAATTTGGAAAGGGAGGCACTGAAGTACCAGCAACTTGGCCAGGTGTATATTCAGCTTTCGCGCCATTGGTTGAGTCTTTGCAATCACCTTGGTGATTGATTGTTGGCAAAACACATAACAAGGAGTAGGAGGAGCATCAGAAGTAATAGACGAAGGGAAGGAATGACAGATTTCTTCTGCTGATATTGAGGAGCCCTGTGGGTCATTGGGAGATGTAGTGCTTGCTGCATCAGGCTGTACCACTACATTAGTGTCATGGTTTTCCCAGGCTGCTTTATGGTGACACTCCATGTGTTGACTGCCCCTGACTGCCTATATATCCTGCATACTGCTACGTTAACAAACTCCAGCAACTTGATAAAAAATTCCCACACTGTCGAGTATGGCATTTTACCACCAAAAATCAATGCTGACTGCCTGCCACTGTCTTTACGAACCCGTGCACCACTAGTTGTTTCCTGACAGGTAGGCTCTTGAGTAGTAGATCTTCCACGTCTTCCACCCTTCTGGCACACCATGCTGCTGCTGTCTCATGGGCCTTCTGCCACCATCACCCCCTGATAATGATGATGCCCCCTCTTCACCCAACTATGATGCACAGTCAGTCTATGTATAACAGAACAGATTAAGTGTAAATAGCCCAGCAGATTAACTAGGCACATGTGCCTATATATTAGATCGGCTGTTGAGACTAAGTCTGATGCACAGTTAGTCTATGTATAACAGAACAGATTACGAATTAATGGCACAGCAGTGGAACAAGATGCACAGAGAGATTACACTGAGCCTGCACTGTCCCTGCAGTCTCCCTATGCTTTCCTGACAGTGTCTGAAAACTCTCCCTACGATCTCCCTACTCTGTCCCTGCACTTTTCCTATCCAATATTTTACAAATAAAAGATTGCTAAAATAAGGTTCCTAGCACTTGTCTCTCTATGCTTAGCTCATAGTAAAATGGCAGAGATTGGGGCAGAATTAGGCTTTTTATAGGGCTGTGACATCACAGAGGATGGCTATGTGCTGATTGGCCAGCTGCACAGCATTATGGGTCTTAATTCCTTCCCAGGATTCTTACTTTCACTTTGTAAGGTGTAACCCCCATTTTAAGGAAAAAATCAATTTCTTACAACAAAGTGAGAGGAAGTTTGTATTCATGGGAATTCAAAGTTTCCCTGAAATTCTGAATAATTCAATTTGATTCACTTCGATTCGCTTAACACTAGTGATGACCTATCCTCAGGATATATTTGTTCCATTGTGTTTGAGGTGGCGTAAATATAAAAATATAATCATTAGAGATGAGCGAGCATACTCGCCCGAGCTTGGTGCTCATTCGAGTATTAGGGTACTCGTAAGTGCTCGCTGCTCGGACGAGTATCTCGCCATACTCGAGGAAATGGCAACTTCCGCATCGTGCTTTTTTGGCGCCTATAAACACAGCCAATCACAAGCCAGGAGACTCTACGGTACACCCAGCATCACGTGGGGCCCTTACATGTCGATAGCAGGGGTTGGCTGGCCTGATCAGGTGACCCTGGAATATACTAGTGACTGGCCGCGGTGCTCGGCTCAGATGCCGTCTGGATGTCGTTAGGGATAGAGCTGCTGCCTTTCAGGGACAGTGTTAGGGCCTGCATTTAGTTCTCTGTTAGGCAGGAATCACCCACAAAGAACCCAACAGCCCTTCTAAGGGCTAGAAGAAATTTTTTTTTTGTCTCTTGGCTTGGCTGGCTGGCTGGCACTAGTAGTGCAGCTATTGCCATATCTAACCCTGTTTTTTTTTTATTGTTCTATCTCAGTGATACAAATCCATTGCACACAGCAGTGTGGAACCATTCTGTGTGTCACAGTTCAGCACACTCACTCCAATCCATATATACTGTCCAGGTGACACTTTCTGTACGTCACAGAATACAACCAAGTCATTTGCTACCAATAACGTATACAGCTTGATCCAAAAAACTCTGTGCGACATTTGTCTGGGTCGCAGTCTAAATAGCCACCGTTAACAGGGTGTCAGTCAGTTCTACGATAGTTTCTGCACGTCACGTTCCCAAAAAAACAAAATTTAAAAAAAAATTAGTTTTTCAGTTGTTTTAGCTCAGTGATACAAATCCATTTTACTCAGCTGCGTGTAACCTTTCTGTGTGTCACAGTTCAGCACACTCGCTCCAATCCGTATATACTGTCCAGGTGACACTTTCTGTACGTCACAAAATACAACCAAGTCATTTGCTACCAATAACATCTACAGCTTGATCCCGAAAACTCTCTGTGCGACATTTGTCTGGGTCGCAGTCTAAATAGCCACCGTTAACAGGGTGTGAGTTAAGTCTCCGATAGTTCCTGCACGTCACGTTCCCAAAAAAACAAAATTTAAAAAAAAAATAAACAAAATATTAAAAAAAAATAAATTTTTTTGTTGTTTTAGCTCAGTGATAAAAATCCATTTTACTCAGCTGTGTGTAACCTTTCTGTGTGTCACAGTTCAGCACACTCGCTCCAATCTGTATAATCTGTCCAGGTGACACTTTCTGTCCGTCACTTAATTCAACCAGACTGAACAAGTTTGTGGGTTTCAGTACACCAGGCCCGTTTAATTTTTTTTTTTTATATCATACACTTATATACAAAACATGTTGAACCCCAGGGCTAAGGGTCGAGGGCGTGGGCATTCAATTACTGCAGGGGGCAGAGGCCGTGGTCCTGGGCA
Source organism: Rhinella marina (assembly GCA_900303285.1). Taxonomy (NCBI): domain Eukaryota; kingdom Metazoa; phylum Chordata; class Amphibia; order Anura; family Bufonidae; genus Rhinella; species Rhinella marina. The sequence continues at coordinate 20,989 of ONZH01030619.1, forward strand.
GGGTGAGACAGTACCTGCTGATGAGGGAGCAGGGGATATCCGCAGAGCTACACTCCCTAGCTTCATGTCTCAACTTACAGGGACACGTGGTAGAGGACTGAAACCACAACAGTGCGAACAGCTGATGTCGTGGATTGCGGACAATGCTTCAAGTAATTTGTCCACCAGTCAGTCTTCAACGCAGTCCACCCACGTTACCCAAAGGAGCACTCCTATGGCTCCTCCACCTCAACCTCCTATCCCCCAGTCTGCCCCCTCCCAGGTAAATTTGGAATGCGATC
>ONZH01030620.1:0-28582 GCA_900303285.1 Rhinella marina
CCTCTACTTTTACAATCTACTTTTTGTCAATTTCACACGGTTGGGGTGTACCGTGAGAGTGAGCACCAAGTCAGGGGAAAAATTCAGATGAGCTACTGAATTTCAATTTTCATTGACATATAAAACATAAACTGACATGTAGTGAATTCCCTGTGCTTCCTAGATGTGGAATGAACATGTAAGATGTGTAGATAATAGTGGAATGAACACATACAAAACATAAACTGACATGTAGTAAATTCCCTGTGCTTCCTAGACGTGGAATTAACAGGTTAGATGTGTAGATAATAGTGGAATGAACACATATTCCACATAAACAGACACACAGTGAAATCCCTGTGCTTCCTAGACGTGGAATGAACATGTAAGATGTGTAGATAATAGTGGAATGAACACATATTCCACATAAACAGACACACAGTGAATTCCCTTTGCTTCCTAGACATGGAATGAACAAGTTAGATGTGTAGATAATAGTGAAATGAACACATATTCCACATAAACAGACACACAGTGAAATCCCTGTGCTTTCTTAACATGAGCAAAACTCACAGAAACAAAAAGATAAAAAACATCCTGCATGATGTGATAATAATGATTGCGGATGTCAGTGGCTATATATATATCAAAGTAAATCACAGTGTCCATGCTCCTAGATATAGATGCCCAATGGCATAGTTAGGTTAAGCGTAGGACCTGCCTGACCTGAGACCACCGTGACGCTGGGTAGGTGGGCACAGATGTGTTTTGATCAAAATATATTGGCTAAGAGTCTCAGATTTTATCATATCAGAATGAGGTCTTAGTTTATACAGTATATATTGTTTGCATCTATTTTTGTGCACTAATACCTCCTTTTCTGTGATTTGCTTCCTTAACATGGAATGAACAGGTTTGATGTGTAGATGATAGTGAAATGAACATAATTTCCACATAAACAGGCAGTTAGTGAATTCCCTGTGCTTCCTAGATATGGAATGAACAGGTTAGATGTGAAGATAATAGTGGAATGAACACATATAAAACATAAACTGACATGTAGTAAATTCCCTGTGCCTCCTAGATGTGGAATGAATATGTAAGATGTGTAGATAATAGTGGAATGAACACATATTCCACGTAAACAGGCATGTAGTGAATTCCCTGTGTTTCCTAGATGTGGAATGAACAGGTTAGATATGTAGATAATAGTGAAATGAACACAATTTCCACATAAACAGGCATGTAGTGAATTCCCTGTGCTTCCTAAACATGCAATGAACAGGTTAGATGTGTAGATAATAGTGGAATGAACACATATAAAACATAAACTGACATGTAGTGAATTCCCTGTGCTTCCTAGATGTGGAATGAACATGTAAGATGTGTAGATACTAGTGGAATGAACATGAATGAACACATATTCCACATAAACAGACACACAGTGAAATCCCTGTGCATATATAAAACATAAACTGACATGTTGTAAGTTCCCTGTGCATCCTAGACATGGAATGAACATGTAAGTTGTGTAGATAGTAGTGGAATGAACACATACAAAACATAAACTGACATGTAGTAAATTCCCTGTGCTTCCTAGACATGGAATTAACAGGTTAGATGTGTAGATAATAGTGGAATGAACACGAATAAACACATATTCCACATAAACAGACACACAGTGAAATCCCTGTGCTTCCTAGACTTGGAATGAACAAGTTAGATGTGTAGGTAATAGTGGAATGAACACATATTCCACATAAACAGGCATGTAGTGAATTCCCTGTGCTTCCTAGATATGGAATGAACAGGTTAGATGTGTAGATAATAGTGGAATGAACACATATAAAACATAAACAGACATGTAGTAAATTCCCTGTGCTTCCTAGATGTGGAATGAACATGTAAGATGTGTAGATAATAGTGGAATGAACACATATTCCACGTAAACAGGCATGTAGTAAATTCCCTGTGTTTCCTAGATGTGGAATGAACAGGTTAGATGTGTAGATAATAGTGGAATGAACACATAGAAAACGTAATCTGAAATGTAGTAAATTCCCTGTGCTTCCTAGATGTGGAATGAACAGGTTAGATGTGTAGATAATAGTGGAATGAACACATATTAGACGTAAACAGGCATGTAGTGAATTCCCTGTGCTTCCTAGACATGGAATGAACTGGTTAGATGTGTAGATAATAGTGGAATGAACACAATTTCCACGTAAACAGACATGTAGTAAATTCCCTGTGCTTCCTAGACGTGGAATGAACATGTAAGATGTGTATATAATAGTGAAATGAACACAATTTCCACGTAAACAGGCATGTAGTGAATTCCCTGTGCTTCCTAGACATGGAATGAACTGGTTAGATGTGTAGATAATAGTGGAATGAACACATAAAACAAACTGACATGTAGTGCATTCCCTGTGCTTCCTAGATGTGGAATGAACATGTAAGATGTGTAGATAATAGTGGAATGAACACATATTCATATTCAAGGATCAAGTACTATTTAGCCCAACACCCTGGGTCTGTAACATGGGTACTATTTTCAATTTATAGCTTCTTGATGGGATTATCGTCCCCAGAATTTAAATCCACTAGGCACCTCTAAAACAAATTGCAATGTTCTGATGAAGTGGTGACACTTCCCCATTTTGAAAATTGGCAACAAGATCTAGGGGTGGGGATGCACTCTGAGAGCTGTAGGTATAGATGAATTTTCCCTGCAAACTCCTCAAATGCTATGCCACATCTTATTGTCGCCAAACTGTTGATAGCAGGAAAGTCACAGTCTCCTTTGCCCCCCACCTTGCAATCCCTAAATGAGTTTTTAGCAGAACACTGTACATACAAGACAGACTGTTCGCATGTAGATGTGGTCAACAAGATAGACTGTTCGCATGTAGATGTGGTCAACTTCAAAAATTTTATGATCTGTTACTCCATGGTTATCTGAATTTCCAGCACTAACCCCAGAGGTCACGAGAGTTACGCTATAACACAACAGGATGGTCTCTCGAATGTTTTGGTAGCAGGTCCATTCCTTCCACATCTAGTTATAACCACGATAAAAGCTATGCTTTATGACCTCCGCTCATAGAGTGGATGTGACAGTCGGGGGGGGGAGGGGGGTTATCACTTTCGGCAACACTCCTTAGTATTTGTAAGAGGCATGTTTAATGATTGCATGATAGTCGCGGCAACTACGATTTCCTGGTTTTGATGTTTGTTGCTTTAAGTTGAAATGTACAATATTTCTCTATAGCATTCAATGCATTTGTATATGTATATGTAACAAACTGTAAGAAAATGTTCAATAAAAATTTACCTTAAAAAAAAGTTGCCCATACTACATAAAGTGCCCCTGTCACTTATAAGTCCCTTTCCTGTGTTCATTTCACAAAACATTTCTTCATTCCATGACTAGGAAGCTCAGGGAATTTTACGAAATGCATGTTTATGTGAATTATGTGTTCATTTCATTATTATCTACACATCTTACATGTTCATTCCACTGCTAGGAAGCACAGAGAATTCACTACATGTTAGTCAAAGTGGAATATGTGTTAATTTCACTAATTTTACTACAGATCTAACCTGTTCATTCCACATCTAGGAAACACAGGGAATACAATGCATGTCAGTTTATGTTTTATATGTGTTTATTCCACTATTATCTTACATCTAACCTGTTCATTCCATGTCAAGGAAGCACAGGGAATTTACTGCATGCCTGTTTATGTGGAATATGTGTTCATTCCACTATTATCTACAAATCTAACCTGTTCACTCCATGTCTAGGAAGCACAGGGAATGCACTGCATGTCTGTTTATGTGGAATGTGTTTTCATTCCACTGTTATCTACACATCTAACCTGATTATTCCATGTCTAGGAAGTATAAGGAAATCATGACATGCCTATTTATGTGGAATATGTGTTCATTCCACTATTATCTACACGTCTAACCTGTTCATTCCATGTCTAGGAAGTACAGGGAATGCACTGCATGTCTGTTTTTGTGGAAAATTATGTGTTCATTCCACTATTATCTATACATCTAGTCTTTTCATTCCAAATCCAGGAAGCATAGGGAAATCATAACATGCCTGTTTATGTGGAATGTGTGTTCATTCCACTATTATCTACAAATCTAACCTGTTCATTCCATGTCTAGGACACACAGGGAATTCACTACATGCCTGTTTATGTGGAATATGTGTTCATTCCATTATTATCTACACATCTAACCTGTTCATTCCATGTCTAGGAAGCACAGGGAATTCACTACATGTCAGTTATTGTGGAATATGTGTCAATTCAACTATTATTTACAAGTCTAACCCGTTCATTCCACGTCTAGGAAGCAGAGGGAATTTACTGCATGTCTGTTACTGTGGAATATTTGTTAATTCATCTATTCGTCAGTTTATGTGGAATATCTGTCCATTCAACTATTATCCACACATCTTACATGTTCATTCCATGTCTAGGAAGCATAGGGAAATCATGACATGTCTATTTATTTGGAATATGTGTTCATTCCACTATTATCTACACATCTAGCCTGTTCATTCCACGTCTAGGAAGCACAGGGAATTTATTGCATGTCTGTTTAGGTGGAATATGTGTTCATTCGACTATTTTGTGCAATTCTAACCTGTTCATTCCATGTCTAGGAAGCACAAGGAATTCACTGCATGTCAGTTAATGTGGAATATGTGTCAATTCAACTATTATTTACAAGTCTAACCCGTTCATTCCACGTCTAGGAAGCACAGGGAATTTACTGCATGTCTGTTACTGTGGAATATTTGTTAATTCGTCTATTATCTACACATCTAACCTGTTCATTCCACGTCTAGGAAGCACAGGAAATTTACTGCATGTCTGTTACTGTGGAATATTTGTTCATTCATCTATTTTCTACACATCCAACCTGTTCATTCCATGTCTAGGAAGCACAGGGAATTTACTACATGTCAGTTAATGTGGAATATGTGTTCATTCCACTATTATTTACAAATCTAGCCTGTTAATTCCATTTCTAGGAAGCACAGGGCATGCACTTCATGTCTGTTTTTTTGTGGAATATGTGTTCATTCAACTATTATCTACACATCCAACCTGTGCATTCCATGTCTAGAAAGCACAGGGAATTCACTACATGCCTGTTTATGTGGAATATATGTTGATTTCACTATTATCTACACATCTAACTTGTTCATTCCATGTCTAGGAAGCACAGGTAATTCACTACATGTCAGTTTATGTGGAATATCTGTCCATTCAACTATTTTCCACACATCTTACATGTTCATTTCATATCTAGGAAGCATTCATTCCACGTCTAGGAAGCACAGGGAATTTACTGCATGTCTGTTACTTTGAATATTTTTTCATTCATCTATTATCTACACATCTAACCTGTTCATTCCATGTCTAGGAAGCACATGGGAATTCATTGCATATCAGTTAAAGTGGAATATGTGTTCATTCCACTATTATCTACACGTCTAAACTGTTCATTCCACATCTAGGAAGCACAGGGAATTTACTGCATGTCTGTTACTGTGGAATATTTGTTCATTCGTCTATTATCTACAAATCTAACCTGTTCATTCCATGTCTAGGAAGCACAGGGAATTCGCTGCATGTCTGTTTATGTGGAATATGAGTTCATTCCACTATTATCTACACATCTAACCTGTTCTGTTTGTTCCATGTCTAGGAAGCACAGGGGATGCACTGCATGTCTGTGTATGTGGAATATGTGTTCACTCCACTATTATCTACATATCTAACCTGTTCATTCCATGTCTAGGAAGCATAAGGAATTCACTGCATGTCAGTTAATGTGTAGAGATGAGCGAGTAGTGTTCGATCGAGCCGGTATTCGATCGAATACTACGCTATTCGGCATACTCGATTTCGATCGAGTATAACGGCGATGGTGCACTTAGAATTCGTTTCCCCTCCCACCTTCCCTGGCGCTTTTTTTCCACCAATCACCATGCAGGGGGGGTATGACAGGCCCGCGGAGCACGCTGGCAGCGCGAAAACGGCGTCTACATGGATTGGCTGGAAAAACCATGTGACCTCGAATCATAAAAACTCAGCTCTTCCTGCTCGTTCGCATATGCTGCGTGAACTTAGTCAGGGAAAGAGGCTGGAGAAGGGAGAGATAGGTTTTAGCTGTTGGACAGGCAGGAGCGTGATTAAAAGCCCTTATCAGGGCTACTATAGTGCAGTACAGTGATAGCTTTACTACCATATACACTCTACAGAGAACGGCTGCTGTATTCAGGGATAGCTGCTGGAGTAGGGACAGAGAGAGGCATTAGTGGTGTATTAGGTGCTCTGCTACATACCAAACTATATTTGGCACTACTGTTCTGCGTTCTTTTTGGCTGCAAAACCCTGTTATATACCTAGTGTGTACATGCACCATCTGATCTTCTGGCAGTATACGGCTGTGTACATTTTTTTTTTTTTTAATACAGTTTCTTTGGCTCTAGTGTTCTGGGTTTTGTGTGCCTGCAATACCCTTTTTGTATACCAGATGTAAATACCCACCGTCTGACCTGTTAGTACACGGCTGTGTACCTAGAAATATAAAAAAAAAAGGCATTTTATTTGGCACCTGTACTGTGCGTTCTGCGTGCTTGCAAAAATCTTGTATATACGTGGTGTTAATACACACCGTCTGACCTGTTAGTACACGGCTGTGTACCTAGAAATATTTTAAAAAAAGGCCTTTTATTTGGCACCTGTACTGTGCATTCTGCGTGCCTGCAAAAATCTTGTATATACGTGGTGTTAATACACACCGTCTGACCTGTTAGTACACGGCTGTGTACCTAGAAATATTTAAAAAAAAGGCCTTTTATTTGGCACCTGTACTGTGCGTTCTGCGTGCCTGCAAAAATCTTGTATATACGTGGTGTTAATACACACCGTCTGACCTGTTAGTACAAGGCTGTGTACCTAGAAATATAAAAAAAAAAGGCCTTTTATTTGGCACCTGTACTGTGCGTTTTGCGTGCTTGCAAAATTATTTTATACACGTGGTGTTAATACACACCGTCTAACCTGTTAGTACACGGCTGTGTACCTAGAAATATTAAAAAAAAGGCCTTTTATTTGGCACCTGTACTGTGCGTTCTGCGTGCCTGCAAAAATCTTGTATATACGTGGTGTTAATACACACCGTCTGACCTGTTAGTACAAGGCTGTGTACCTAGAAATATATATAAAAAAAGGCATTTTATTTGGCACCTGTACTGTGCGTTCTGCGTGCCTGCAAAAATCTTGTATATACGTGGTGTTAATACACACCGTCTGACCTGTTAGTACAAGGCTGTGTACCTAGAAATATATAAAAAAAGGCATTTTATTTGGCACCTGTACTTTGCGTTCTGCGTGCTTGCAAAATTATTTTATATATGTGGTGTTAATACACACCGTCTGACCTGTTAGTACACGGCTGTGTACCTAGAAATATAAAAAAAAAGGCATTTTATTTGGCACCTGTACTGTGCGTTCTGCGTGCCTGCAAAAATCTTGTATATACGTGGTGTTAATACACACCGTCTGACCTGTTAGTACAAGGCTGTGTACCTAGAAATATTTAAAAAAAAGGCCTTTTATTTGGCACCTGTACTGTGCGTTCTGCGTGCCTGCAAAAATCTTGTATATACGTGGTGTTAATACACACCGTCTGACCTGTTAGTACAAGGCTGTGTACCTAGAAATATATAAAAAAAAGGCATTTTATTTGGCACCTGTACTGTGCGTTCTGCGTGCTTGCAAAATTATTTTATATACGTGGTGTTAATACACACCGTCTGACCTGTTAGTACACGGCTGTGTACCTAGAAATATTAAAAAAAAGGCCTTTTATTTGGCACCTGTACTGTGCGTTCTGCGTGCCTGCAAAAATCTTGTATATACGTGGTGTTAATACACACCGTCTGACCTGTTAGTACAAGGCTGTGTACCTAGAAATATATATAAAAAAAGGCATTTTATTTGGCACCTGTACTGTGCGTTCTGCGTGCCTGCAAAAATCTTGTATATACGTGGTGTTAATACACACCGTCTGACCTGTTAGTACAAGGCTGTGTACCTAGAAATATATAAAAAAAAGGCATTTTATTTGGCACCTGTACTTTGCGTTCTGCGTGCTTGCAAAATTATTTTATATATGTGGTGTTAATACACACCGTCTGACCTGTTAGTACACGGCTGTGTACCTAGAAATATAAAAAAAAAGGCATTTTATTTGGCACCTGTACTGTGCGTTCTGCGTGCCTGCAAAAATCTTGTATATACGTGGTGTTAATACACACCGTCTGACCTGTTAGTACAAGGCTGTGTACCTAGAAATATTTAAAAAAAAGGCCTTTTATTTGGCACCTGTACTGTGCGTTCTGCGTGCCTGCAAAAATCTTGTATATACGTGGTGTTAATACACACCGTCTGACCTGTTAGTACACGGCTGTGTACCTAGAAATATATAAAAAAAAGGCATTTTATTTGGCACCTGTACTGTGCGTTCTGCGTGCTTGCAAAATTATTTTATATACGTGGTGTTAATACACACCGTCTGACCTGTTAGTACACGGCTGTGTACCTAGAAATATTAAAAAAAAGGCATTTTATTTGGCACCTGTACTGTGCGTTCTGCGTGCTTGCAAAATTATTTTATATACGTGGTGTTAATATACACCGTCTGACCTGTTAGTACACGGCTGTGTACGCCAAATATTGTAACAAAAAAAAAATGCGGAGGGCTAGCGAAATTGGACGTGGACGTGGACGAGGACGGGGGGCGCGGAAATGCTGTTGGGGCCTTGTTGAAGACAGTGGGGATACAATGCGTGCTGGTGAGGGGCAGCCAGGATTCCGCTCATCCAGAATCCCTGCCTTTATGGGACAGTTAAGCAGGGGGTGGGTTACACCGCTGTTGAGGCCTGAGCAGTGTGAACAGGTGGTGCAATGGATAGCCGATAGCGCTTCCACACAGTTGTCCACCAGCCAGTCATCCACACAGTCTCACTCTGACCCTCCTTCCTCCACACCTGGCCAACAGAGTCATCCCACCCTTGACCCCTCCCAGGAGCTCTTTTCGGGTCCTTTTCAGATGTGCCGGAAGAATCCCTGGAGCTACCAGAGGAATTTGTTTGTAGTGATGCCCAACCACTTGAGTATTCGCCATCTCCTGCTGATGTGGACCCTGAACCAGCATCTGTTATCATGAGCGATGATGATGATGAGACGCAGTTGCCATCAAGGGAGGCTGTTGGAATGTCCAGTGGGTAGGAGGAGGAGCAGAGTGAGGAAGTGGAAGAGGAGGTGGTGGATGACGAAATGACCGACCCCACTTGGCCAGGGGTGATGTCCAGCGGGGAAAGCAGTGGAGAGGTGGTGGTCTGCGCAGCACCGAAAAAGGCAGCAAGAGGCAGAGGGATGTCCAGAGGCAGAGGGATGTCCACAGGCAGAGGGATGTCCAGAGGCAGAGGACAGTCCAGACAGAGAAGTGAGGCCACAGCCAGCAGGGCCGAAGCTGTTCCCGGCAGCAGGCAGTCGCGCGAAGCTCCCCCATCGAGGCCTCGTACTTCTGTGGTGTGGAGATTTTTTAATGTTTGTGCGGATGACAAACTGAGCGCGGTTTGCACACTCTGCCACTCAAAACTGAGTAGGGGCTCTGAGAAGAGCAATATGACAACCTCAGGCATGCGGCGTCACTTGGAAGTCAAGCACTTGGCTGAGTGGGAGAGAGCAAACGCAATACAACCTGCGCAAGGTCTTCCTGCCACTGCCTCTTCCCCTTTGTTGTGTGCTGCCACTGCGGTCCAGACCTCCAGCCAGGACACCTCCACATCTGCCTCTGCCACTTTGGGGCCTTCTCCTTCAGCCTCCCCTTCCCCTGCATCTTCGCCTGCACCTTCACACTCCTCGTCCCATCAACTGTCCATCTCGCAGGCGTTCGACCGCAGGCGGAAGTACGCCTCGAGTCACCCCCAAGCCCAAGCCTTAAACTGCCACATCTCCAAACTGCTGGCCCTGGAGATGTTGCCGTTTAGGCTTGTGGAGACGCAGGCCTTCCGCGACCTGATGGCGGCTGCCGCACCTCGCTATTCCGTCCCCAGCCGCCACTACTTTTCCCGGAGTGCTGTCCCCGCCCTGCACCAGCACGTGTCGCGTAACATCAGGCGGGCCCTGAGGTACGCAGTCAGCGCAAAGGTCCACTTGACCACCGACTCGTGGACAAGCGCTTGCGGCCAGGGACGATACATCTCTTTGACGGCACACTGGGTGAATGTTGTGGAAGCGGGGACGGGGTCGCAAACAGAGACGGCCTACCTACCACCCCCGCCCAAGATTGCCAGCACGGGTTCTGATAAACCCCCTCCTCTTCCTCCTCCACCTCCTCCTCCTCTGCCTTAACAACGCCCTCAGCCGCTAGCTGGAAGCGTTGCAGCACTGGCGCGGGGAGACGTCAGCAGGCGGTGCTTAAGCTCATCAGCTTGGGCGACAGGAAGCACAGCGCCCCAGAGGTGAGGGACGCCATATTGCAGCAGACGGAGATGTGGCTGTCGCCGCTGCAGCTAGGACCAGGCATGGTCGTGTGCGATAACGGCCGTAACCTGGTGGCGGCTCTGGAGCTTGCCGAACTCAATCACGTACCATGCCTGGCCCACGTTTTTAATCTGGTAGTCCAAAAATTTCTAAAGACTTACCCCAACCTGGCAGAGCTACTGGTGAAAGTGCGGCGCTTGTGCGCTCACTTTCGGAAGTCAACTGTAGCTGCTGCTAGCTTAAAAAAACTCCAGCAACGCCTCCATTTGCCTGAACATCGGCTGTTGTGCGACCTGCCGACTCGCTGGAATTCCACCTATTCCATGTTGGCCAGGGTGTGTGAGCAGCAGAGAGCATTGATGGAGTACCAGATTATGAATCCACGCGTGCCTCCAACTCAGCTCCCTCAGTTTGCCAACCACGAGTGGCCATGGATGGCAGACATATGCGATGTACTGCGTATCTTTGAGGAGTCCACCAAGAAGGTCAGCAGAGAGGACGCTATAGTGAGCGTAACCATCCCGCTCCTATGCGTCCTTAAAGAATCGCTCATCGCAATAAGGGAGAACGCATTGCACGCAGAGGAGACGGGGGTAGGAGGAGACGCAACTGAGCTACACAGTCAGACCACACTTTTGTCTGCTTCTCGGTGGCAGTTGCAGGAGGAGGAGGAGGATGAGGAGGAGGAGGACGACGTGGAGGTGGCTGTGGAAGAGGAGGCGGATGCTGGCGGTGAGGGTAGCAGTCAGGCTGTGTGCGTCCCATTGGTTCAGCGCGGATGGGGCGGAGAGGAGGCGGAAGAGGAGGAAATGGCAAGTGATCCTTCTGGTGGGGGCAGTGACGTCATGCCTATTCAGAGTCTGGCACACATGGCTGACTTCATGCTGGGCTGCTTTTCCCGGGACACACGTGTTGTCCGGATAGTGGAGAACAAACTGTACTGGGTCTTCGCACTCCTGGACCCCCGGTATAAAGATAACGTCTCCTCTTTTATTCCGGTAGAGGAGAGGACGAATCAATTGCTGGAATACCAGAGGGAACTCGTGCAGAACATGATGGAGATTTTCCCACCCACCATCGCTGGCGGCAGAGAGGAGAGGGTCTCCCAGAGTCCCACAACATCGATCAGGCCCACAGCCACCAGGGGAACACTCTCCAAGGTGTGGGACACGTTCATGGCACCCCCTCGTGCAACTTCCATCACTGCGGGGCCCGCTATCAGCAGGAGGGACAAGTATCGGCGGATGTTGCGGGAGTACCTGGCACACCGTACCCCTGTCCTCCCTGATCCCTCGGCGTCCTACACTTACTGGGTCTCCAAGTTGGACACGTGGCTGGAACTGTCCCTGTACGCCTTGGAGGTGCTTGCCTGCCCTGCCGCCAGCGTGCTATCAGAAAGGGTGTTCAGCGCAGCCGGGGGCATTATAACCGATAAGCGCAGCCGCCTGTCAACCGACAGTGCCGACAGGCTGACGCTAATCAAAATGAACAGCAAGTGGATTGACCCGGACTTTGCTTCTCCAACAGTGGAAAGCAGCCAAAAGTGAAGTGCCATCTGTATGAAGTGCCATTTCCTCCTCCACCTCCTCCTCCTCCTCCTTAACCGCCGTAGAATTGCTCCGTAAAAAAAAAAAAAAAATATTTATGGCTCACCTCTTGGGCCTACAAACAATTTTTAAGAGGTCTCACCTCTTGGGCCTACAAACAATTTTTTCTCATGGCTCACCTCTTGGGCCTAAAAACAATTTTTAAGAGGTCTCACCTCTTTGGCCTCCACATAAATTTTAAGAGGTCTCACCTCTTGGGCCTACAAACAATTTTTCTCATGGCTCACCTCTTGGGCCTACAAACAATTTTTAAGAGGTCTCACCTCTTGGGCCTACAAACAATTTTTATTATGGCTCACCTCTTGGGCCTTAATACAATTTTTAAGAGGTCTCACTTCTTGGGCCTACAAACAATTTTTAAGAGGTCTCACCTCTTGGGCCTACAAACAATTTTTATTATGGCTCACCTCTTGGGCCGTAATACAATTGTTAAGAGGTCTCACCTCTTGGGCCTACAAACAATTTTTAAGACGTCTCACCTCTTTGGCCTCCACATAATTTTTAAGAGGTCTCACCTCTTGGGCCTACAAACAATTTTTCTCATGGCTCACCTCTTGGGCCTACAAACAATTTTTAAGAGGTCTCACCTCTTTGGCCTCCACATAATTTTTAAGAGGTCTCACCTCTTGGGCCTACAAACAATTTTTCTCATGGCTCACCTCTTGGGCCTACAAACAATTTTTAAGAGGTCTCACCTCTTTGGCCTCCACATAATTTTTAAGAGGTCTCACCTCTTGGGCCTACAAACAATTTTTCTCATGGCTCACCTCTTGGGCCTACAAACAATTTTTAAGAGGTCTCACCTCTTGGGCCTACAAACAATTTTTATTATGGCTCACCTCTTGGGCCATAATACAATTTTTAAGAGGTCTCACCTCTTTGGCCTCCACTTAATTTTTTCGAGGGCTCACCTCTTGGGCCTCCATATAATTTTTTCGAGGGCTCACCTCAAGCTAACTTTGCGCACTCATTAAAATATTTTCACAACAAGGACCTAAGAGCCCTCGATGGGAGAGCTTTGTGTGGGGGCCTGTTATAGGGAAGAGATGCGGCCCTGCGGGCTCTAGCCTGCCTTCTCCATGAGCCTCTGGCCAGCCCACGGCCTCTTCCTGCCTTTTGCGGTCCTACGCATCCCTCAACATCCCCACTGCTTTACCTGCTAGACATGACACTGGGCCAGGTCGGGTCACTGACTTCGTCATACTCAACCACCTCCTCTTACACTGCCTCACTTTGCTCCAACAGCCTCCCTTGCTGGCAACTGTGTCTCATCATCGTCCCTAATCATTTTACACTTTAGTGCCCGTTCCACACCACCATCAGCTAGAGATGGAGCTTGCTCCAGTGTTTGGGCATCAGAACAAACAAAATCCTCAGATAGCTCCTGCGATTCTTGCATGGGTGGGAACCCTGGGTTGATAACATTGGGCAGGGTGGGAGGAAGGAGGGTCAGAGTGAGGTCCCTGCAGTTTCTGCAGGCTATCGACGAGACTGGACTTTGTGGACTTGACTGGGTGGTGGACAGATTTAACAAATCTAGAAGGAGAAGGAGGGGTTTGCCGAGCTGTCTGTAAGGGTTGCGGAAATCCAGACAGAACCAAGGCCCAAAACTTGGGTGGGGGTAGCAGGTTTGCCCGTCCCCGCCTCCACAACATTCACCCAGTGTGCCGTCAGGGAGATGTAGCATCCCCGGCCTCAAACCAAAGTGTTGGTGGTCAAATGGCCTTTTGCAGTAACCGTGTTACTCGGGCGTGGATGATGTTTTGGGACATGTGCCTGGGCAAGGCAGGGATGGCACAGAGGGAAAAATAGTGATGGCTTGATTGCTTTCCCCCTTGCCTATGCCATCTGTGGTTGTCATAGGCAACGTGATTTTAAGGGGTGCAGAATTTTATCTTCTTTTTTGTCTAGTTTGGCTTGGGGTCCATGGCAATGTAGAGGAAAGAAGGTTTCTTTGTATGGTCTCACTTTACAGAGAGGTTACATTGTCTTTGGAGTGTATTGTTGAGAGGCTGTGATAGTGGCGTAATAGTGCGACTTGGGTGCGTTATATGCACCCAGACATGCTTCCCCTGCTGTCCCAGTTGCATTCCAGCAGTGTTGGCATCCTTTTCTGAGGTTTCAGGGTGGACTTGGTGACCTCCAAGTGGTCGAATTGAGATTTCCAAGTGGCGAGCATTTTTTTCCCATAGACTTTAATGGGATTCGATATTCGGTCGAATAGTCGAATATCGCGGTCTATTCGAATCGAATTTCGAACTTTCGAATATTTCACTACTCGCTCATCTCTATTAATGTGGAATATGTGTCAATTCAACTATTATTTACAAGTCTTACCCATTCATTCCATGTCTAAGAAGCACAGGGAAGTTACGACATGCCTGTTTTTGTGGAATTTGTGTTCATTCCACTATTATTTACACATCTAACCTGTTCATTCCACATCTAGGAAGCACAGGGAATGCACTGCCTGTCAGTTTATGTGGAATATGTGTTCATTTCATGTGTAGGAAACATATGAAACCCATTTTACCTCTCTGTATATTTGTACAAATATGTTAGACTGTTCATTCTTTTTCTTCATTCTTTTTCTTCATTCTTTTTAGTATGTCCCCCTGAACTGGTTCTAACTAGACCTCCACCCTTACTGCAGGAAATGGGAACAGTCCACATCTCTTCAGAGGGGATTCAGAATGGCATGGAAAGGCCCATTCTGAGAAAACTGTGTAGTAGTTCTGCCTTGTTTGCTGCCACCTGCTGGTACACCAGGTACATTACATAGTGAAACAGTTGCCTAACATTACATTGATATACACATTTTTGCAGGTCATGGAATAAAATGCATAGAATTACATTATTTTAGCAGACACAGATAGAAGCAGGGCGTAGGAGTGGTAATACCACTCTGGGGTGTTAATAATGTCATGTCATTTAGTCGATATTTATTTTCTATTGTGTGTGGGTTTAGTGGTATTACGATTTTGTTCCCATATTCAAAGCCTAGTTATTATATATATTGGGAGATATTCGTGTGGATACCATTGTTACTAATAACCTATAGTCCTGTTTCACATTCTATTTGCACTTTATTTATTGTACCTCATAGGAAGACATTATTAATGTAGTCAATGTGTCTCTTATCGTATATGTTTTTTAACCTGATGTATTAAATAAAGCTGTATATTATTTAAAAAAAGTGATATGCCTACGGTATATAAATGGTGCTGTTTTGGTCACGGTGCCTTGCCCTATCATGTTAATGCCTAATGCAATGGATAACAAAATAGCGAGGTTGACAGTAACCCACTTCAAATAAAATTCCATAAAATTTTGGGGAAATCATATGATTTGTGAATCATGGCGTTAGAACATACATAATTTTCTTTTATTTGGGTTTACTATATCTATTTGACCTTCAAACTATAGGACAGTAAACTGATACATTCAACGATATGGCGGTAAACTGTATCAGGTCTCCTATTTTTTTTTTTTCTTACCTACAATAGCTTTGTCCAAAGAAAGCTTTTCCAACCACTGAGACAAAATGTAGAATGTAATTTCGTGAATACTATCACATTCAGACATTGCACTGAATTGCCTTACTGAGAATGTGTGAAAAAGAAAACTAGTGCACTAAAATAACACAGATGAGTTACAACCTGATACTTGCATGTTGCTAGCAATGTGCTAAGAGAATATTATATGTTTTCACAAAAGAAATTGTCATGGAGACCAAGGCATCAAAACAGTTAATAATCTATAGAGTATCCTAAATCCTAATAGAACTAATTTGCTGTATCTTGTTATAATGATTCATTTGTAATTACTTTTTCGAGCTGTTTTTCCAGCTTTTACAATATTCTAATTTCCTCGAAATAGTTTTTTGTTCATAATGGCTTGTTGAAGCATATGCAGTAAGATCGTTTTTACTATCCTTGCCCGGTCATACCATACTAACTCAGAGTCATTTTTCATGACAACTTTAAATAAGGAAGGAAGTGTTTTACAATAGTTTGAAGTGAGGCCAAAGCACAAAAAAATTAATTCTTTGAGTTAATGAAGTAAACTGTAAGGAATATTATTAGCACATCAACACTATATGGCAATTTATTTAGGACATTATTTCAATCACAGTAATTTACATGTAGGTGCAATGATACCTTTAATCTTTGTGCTATAAAATACAAATCTAAGCAGTATACGGTAGATGGAAATGAATATTGTACATGTTTTTATATATTGGCCCACATTTACTAAAGTAAGGGGCACATTTACTAAGACCGTAATTTTGGAGGCCGGTCTTAATAAAGCCCTATAGCTGGAGGAGGATCCGCAAAAATTGTGAAAAGGCACCAACTTCTCCATAAGTTCGGCACAACCAGCGCCAGTTCTGAATGTAAGACAGCTTTCTTGCTGTTTTAGGCCTCATGTACACAACCGTATGAAAAAACAAATCCACAAAAATGGATCCGCAGAAAATATGGATGACATCCGTGTGCATTCTGTATTTTGCGGAACGGAACAGTTGGCCCCTAATAGAACAGTATTATCCTTGTCCGTAATGTGGACAATAATAGGACATGTTCTATCTTTTTGCGGAACTGAAATTCGGACCTACGGAAATGGAATGCACACAGAGTACCTTCCGTTTTTTTTGCGGACCCATTGATGGTTCCGCATACGGTCTGCAAAAAAACGGAATTGACATGGAAAGAATATACTTTCGTGTGCATGAGCCCTTATATTTAGACCATTTTCTATGCCTAAAACAGGCGTAGGAAATCGTGACTGAGACAGGCCTGCCAGCTCATCCCTTCCCCGCCCAGACTATACCCAAATAACCGCTGTACTGCCATCTGCACCTGAAATACGTCAAAATATAAGCGTATTTCAGTATAATAAATGACCCCCTGCAAATTTTAAATTTAACAAATTAAAGACTATGCGCTATGCTCGCCTGTTATTATTCCTGCTCGTAAGAGGGCATAATTTTGTAGAGTCATAATCTGAGTCAAATGTATTTTTGCTGGGGGGCGGAGCTTGCGCCGGACAGGGATGGTCACGCTTTTCTGAGCTCCATCTTAAAGCCCGTTCATACAGAAGCTAATGCTAGCTTACAAGGTCAGAAATGGTGAAGATTGGTAACACCAAATCTGGGGATAACCCCCCACCCTCCAGGACTGCGCCAGGAGGAGGTGAGATGGATAAATTCATCAAGAAAGCTACTACCATCTACGCAGCTAAAGAAACCAAGATGGCGCCGGCCCCGCAGCCCAGAGCGGGAGAGGGAGGTCCGGACGCTTCCGAGGGAGATAGACGGAGGACACCAGTAGCCGCCAGAGCCTGCCGATCTCAAGCAAGTACCTAAAAATGGCCTTATCCAAAGCGGTGGAACCGATCCTACAAGAACTCTCATCCCTACGCCACGATGTTCGCCACATAGGAGGGAGGGTGGAGACGTTGGAGACCACCCAAGTCGCCATGTTACAGTTTCAAACCGCGGCCTCTGCAAGCCTGCACCAGTGTCAAGCCCATCTGAACGAAATGTACATAGCTCTGGAAGATCAAGAGAATCGGGGCAGAAGAAATAATTTGAGATTCCGTGGAATCCCCAAATCCATCCTACCAAACGAGGTACCGGAGACTGTTATGGTTATATGTGAGAGTATTCTGGGCTCTGATAGCTCTCCCCAAGTCACTCTGGAGCGCACTCATAGAGCCCTGCGCCCAAAGCCCAAACCCTCGGAACCACCCAGAGACATTATTTGTTGCTTTCTCAATTTCCAGGAAAAAGAAGCAGTCCTGACCAAAGCGAGAAACATGCCAGAAATTACTTTTGAGGGTCATGAGATTTACATTTACCAAGACCTGGCCCCTCTCACCCTCCAAAAGAGACGTTCATTAAAACCTCTGACCTCGTGGCTCAGGGACCACAACGTCCCATACTGCTGGACATTCCCATTTGGCCTGTCTTTTTTCTCCAAGAAGGATCCAAACAGAAGACACCTGATTCATCCGAAGGAGAGTACATTGCTATATCCTAAGGAGAACTTTCCCACTTCTGTCCCTATCATAGGACCTCACCGACTTGCTATATCCTCAGTGCACCTCCATATTCCTATCCTGCTGGCCAATCCAGATATGGTCGCTTCTTACCTTTAATATTTGTGTCTTTTATTTTTTAGTATTTTAAATGGCTATATAATTTTCCTATACGCTACCCGGGGTCCGGCTATGTTATCTTAATACTTACACCATGGATATTCCCTCCCTGTCATGCCCTTACAATCCTCCTTTTTATATAACTTTCCCCAAATTTGCCTTACCTCTCCCCCCCTACCCCTCCCTGCTCCCCCTCTTCTCCTTTTTTCTTCTTACCTTCCCTTATTTTCTTTTTATTCCTATCCTCATCCCTTGCCTTGCCCTCTTTCCTACTCCCCTGTCACCCTTCAAATAGCCCTCCATATACCATAAATCACTCTCAGTACCACAGACATCTAAGAAGTCTTCCAGTTGGCAATTCCCTTCTCCCCCTTTCCTCTCCCCTCCCCACCCTCACCTAGGGTCCCTTGGCCTCCCCCCTCCCAACCATCCTAATACCCCTTCTTTCTCCCCCTTTTGCACCCTTTCATGCCGGTACTATCCTGAACAACTCAGCTTCCCTAACAAATAAATTCTAGATCATGCCCTCACCTACATCAGAACTTCAGCTTTTGGAGGGGGGAGACGTCCCTTCTCTACTGAGCTCTGGCCTTAGTTGTGGGTATCTGGGTGGGCCCCTCACCCCATTTTGGGTGGGGGGCCGACGCGGTTCCCAACGACACTCTAAATTTTCAACACAGCAGTCGAACGGGATTCAAATAGGTTACTGTACCTTGCAATCCCCCTTTCTACCCCAGCCAAATTAAAGGGTTGGAGATACTTGTTAAAAAAGGTCATATGTTTATGGCCTACATTTTCGGTCATATCTGTTTAATCTGTTTAACCTGTTGGTTTTCATTGTTTTCTTTCCAGTTAATTGGAGCATCATTGTACCTGGGGAGAAGGACTGACGGTCAATTGCTAATATCGGTGGGAGGGGGATGCCGGAGCCGAGAGGATGAGTACTGCATTACACACTATTGCTTTCTATACCTGAAATTATACTTAACCCTCACATATCAATTAGCTCCCACTGTCCCTTGGAAAACACATGATGGCTGATATAAGGATTGCCTCATATAATGTTAGAGGCCTAAACTCCCCATCAAAGAGACGCCAAATATTTCATGTGCTGAAAAGGAACAAAGCTAATGTGATATTCCTCCATGAAACGCATTTTAAAACGAATCACACCCCCAATTTATCATACTCACATTACTCCCAGTGGTACCATAACGGGTCCCCCTCCTCAAATTCTAGAGGGGTTAGTATTGGCTTCCAAAAAAAGTTCCCCTTCCAAGTGTTAGATCAAAAAATGGATATGGAAGGGAGATATATCATGTTGAAAGAGAAGATTAATGCACAATGCTATACATTTGTCAACATATACGCTCCCAATACTAAACAAGTAGCCTGGCTTAAATCCCTAATCTATCAACTGGAATCCTTTATGGAGGGAATTACAGTTTTGGGAGGAGACTTTAATGTCACCCTAAACCCATTGTTGGATGCATCTACAAGGAAATCTGCTCATTCCCAGAAAGCCCTAAGTTCACTAGTGCATAAATTGGGGAAGGCTCACTTAATAGACGCCTGGAGAGTACAGAACCCTTCCACAAGAGACTATACTTTCTATTCGACAGTCCATACGTCCTATCAACGCTTAGATTACCTCTTTGTCTCGGGAGCTCATCTTCAGCAGTGTTCTGGACTGGAGAATGGATCCATTCTCCTATCTGATCACTCCCCGAATATACATGTCAATAAGGGCCCCCAATACCACCCATTCTTTTCAGTCATGGCGTTTAAATGAGTCTCTCATATGTTCCCCGTCAACGCACTCTAGACTGGCACAACTGCTTGAGGAATACTTCACAATAAACGCCACCTCAGATGTATCACCACAAACTCTATGGGACGTTCATAAGGCGTACATACGAGGGCAATGTATCAGCCTGGGAGCACATGTCAGGAAGGAAAGACAGAAACAAATAGATACACTGCACACCAAAATCAAAAGACTGGAAAGTCTACATAAGCAGTCCCTCCTACAGACACAGTTAGACGACTTAACCAAACACAGAGAAGAGCTTAGAAGCTAACTTAATAGTATTTCTGCCAAATACTACCTACATTCCCAACATAAAGTATTCGCCCATGGAAATAAAGCCTCCAGATTTGTAATGCAAAGATTGAAGCAAAGACGTGCCAACAACTTTGTTACTCAACTTAGTGGACCAGAAGGGAAAAAGGTCTATGACTCTCATAAAATAGCTGAACAATTCAGAGATTATTACAGTGTCTTATATAATCTAGACTCTAGAAATCCCTCGGCCACGCCTACCTCCACCTGCCCCTTTCTAGAAGCCATCCACCTCCCTTGCCTTTCTGAACACCAAAAACAACTGCTCACCAACCCCTTTTCCAGTGACGAACTTATTCAAGCTATAAAATACTCCCCCAAAGGGAAAAGCCCTGGCCCAGACGGACTCCCTATTCAATACTATTCGTTTTTTAAACATATACTGGTCCCACGGCTACTCCCGGTATTCAATCTAACTCTAAATGCTCAGCCTCTCTCCCTAGATATGACTAAAGCCAATATCACCCTCATCCCCAAGGAAGGAAAATATCATACCCAATGCCCGAACTACAGAACAATCTCACTTCTTAACGTAGATCTAAAATGACTAGCAAAAATGCTCGCTACCAGATTAGCAACCATTCTTCCCACTCTGATACACAGAGATCAAGTGGACTTTGTCAAGGGCAGGGAAGGGAGAGATAACACCTCCAGAGTACTGAATATCCACCACTATGCTTCTCTGAAATCGATACCTCTAACTCTTCTCAGCACTGACGTTGAGAAAGCGTTTGACAGAGTTAACTGGGTGTTTATGGAACAAGTATTAATTAAGCAACAATTTCCTTCTTCCTTCATAGCAGCAGTTAGAGCCATGTACACGAAAGCCTCAGCCTCAATAATAGTTAACAATGTACTGTCAAGCCCCTTCCAGATTAGAAACGGTACCCGCCAAGGATGCCCCCTTTCCCCCTCCTATTTGTCCTCACCCTAGAACCTCTCCTCCAAACTATTAGATCAGATCAGTCCATTAGAGGTATTACATTGGGAGACCAAGAACACAAAATTGCTGCCTTTGCAGACGACATCCTTATGATAATCAGTAATCCTGACTCGGCACTCCCTAAACTATATCATCATCTAGAGTCTTATGGCCGTTATTCGAACTTCAAAATCAACACCAGCAAATCCTTGATAATCACTTCAGGTCTTTCTCAATCTCATATCACCCATTTAAAACAGAACTCCCCTTTTAACTGGTCCTCTCCGACCCTGACTTACCTGGGAGTCAAAATAGGACCAGACCCTTCCTCCCTCTTTTCTTTAAATTACATACCGCTATTGAATAATATTACCAACTCACTAAAGACACTGGAACTCCCCATCCTATCGTGGTTCGGGAGAAAAAACATACTAACCTCACTGATACTCCCCAAACTTACCTACCTTCAACAGGTTCTCCCCATACCTATCCCTTCAACGTATTACATTAAGTTACTATCCCTCTTTAGATCCTTTATCTGGATAAAGAAAAGAGCTCGCATCTCTTATAAAAATGCTATCTAGACCTAAAACCCAAGGGGGCATTGCCCTACCAGACCCAGAACTATATGGCAAGGCGATTCTTCTCTCTAGAGTGGTCGATTGGTTAAGGGCACCTGCCCATAAATCATGGGTTGGAACAGAGGAATCTCTGCTGGGAACATCACTGAGATCGGCTTTACTCAGCATTACTTCTGCATTACTACAAGTCCAGGAAGTTTTCCACAAGGCCCCTAGGGCATTATATGAAGGCCTCCCGAAAAAAGTCAGGTGTTCCAAACTACTGGTTAGAGATCTTTATCGAAACTCCGAAATCTTGGAAGATGAGGAGCTTCTAAATCTATTGGGCATCCTGCCTACACAGATTATTGCAATCCCACATTTGAAATCATACCTTTACAAAACAGGTTGCACCTCAAGACTTCCTACGTCCCTTAACTTGGTTTGAGAGCCTCATAAATGCCCTCAACCATCCTACTAAAATAATATCGCAAATCTATAGCAGAATAAGGAACCCATACCCTTTAACAGTTTCAGCATTTATCCGTCTTTGGGAAAGAGACTTGGATAGGACTCTCACACCGGAAGACATAAACACCATTCTTCTCTCACCTCGTCATTTCTAGATGTGTACGTATTCAAGAGAATGCATACAAGGTACTTACCAGGTGGCACAAAACACCAGAGATTACTTGTTTATACTCATCCACAGCCTCTGACACATGCTGGAGATGTCTCCAAGACAGAGGTACCTTTATACATGTCTGGTGGTCCTGCCCCTTAATAACATCATGGTGGCACACCATCTTTGACTACTCAAACAAAATATGTGGTTCTTCTCTTCAGGCGTCTCCCTCCATTGAATTCCTCAACCTATATCCGCATACACCTAACAAACACTTCCCCAATCGGAATCTCTTACAGTCTCTTATGGCAGCAGCCTGTCTCTTAATCCCAAAGTATTGGCTTTCTACCGAATGCCCTCCAATAGAACATTGGTTCTCAAAAATGGAACAAATATATAGATTTGAGGAACTCTCCTCTTGGGAAATGAGGTCCCATCATAAACTCACCAAACTATGGGCGGCTTGGGTTTCGTACAAGAAAAACTGATTGCTTTGGGGTGAGTGACCCATTATTTCCTTTACTGATAGACGGGAAGTCTTCTCGGCCCGTGGAATCCTCCTCGGTATTTTGAAGTAACTTGTTCGTACTGTATAGATGACTCCTATATAATGTGACCGAAGCTTACCCCTAACTAATGCAGCATACATAGTACAGTTATGTTTATGCTCTTTTATTGACTGGAATCTGTTTACTCATTTGTAACATTTCTTTGATTGGTTTTAGGAGGTGTGTTGAGATTCTCCTTTCATTGTAACTCTTAAGCTCAAATAAAGCTCTTTTGAAACTTAAAAAAAATAAAAAAAAATTATGTGTTTTTGCTGTGGTAAAAAAGAAGAAGAAAACAGTGGTCTACTCACAAAATGCCAAATATATTGTAGCACAAAAATAACTAACTACTCGCTGATGGAGCTACAAGCTGTAAATGTAACTTTTAATATGTATAATTTAAACATGTATTAAAAAATGCCACATAGCCAGGCCAAGCACAACAATAAGAAGTGTATAGTAAATAGCTGCAGAGCCAAATCAGAGAAGGGTCTAAAATCATAGGTTTAAAGTATTAACTGTATCACCACAATAATAGAAGCCTAGCTCAACGTGAGAGCACATACATAATCAAACAGTCTAGGCAGGTCGGCAATATTGAATATTTTGTTAAAATATACATATATACCACAAAATATCCATTTACTTTAAACTACCCATAGGAGATACACTAAATCACTCACAGCAGAGATAGTGCTGATTTGTCAGTAGTTTGAGGTATTCAGTAGAGATGAGCGAAGATACTCGTCCGAGCTTGGTGCTCACAAAATCACCCACAAAGAACCCAACAGCCCTTCTAAGGGCTACAAGCACTTTTTTTTTTGGTCTCCTCCTGGCTGCTGGCTGGGACTTGTAGTGCAGCTACCGCCATCTTGGCTGCACGCTGTGCACTGGTGGTAGAAGGGACAGCACGTGGTCCACACAGACCCAAAAGAAATTACCCAAAGTCCTCTCAGTACTCATTTTTGCTGCTGCTGCTGTACCTTGGCTTGCTGGGATCTGTAGTGCAGTCTAGGGAATACGTTTTATTCTATAATTTCTATACACTACAGTCCAGTGAACAATTATGTAGTGTACTGTACAGTAGCGCAAGTCTAGGGAATATGTTTTTTCTCAGTTATATGTACTCCAGTCCAGTGAACAATTATGTAGTGTACTGTACAGTAGCATCAGTCTAGGGAATACGTTTTTTCTCTCAGTTATATATCCTACAGTGCAGTGAACAATTATTTAGTGTGCTGTACAGTAGCGTCAGTCTAGGGAATACGTTTTTTCTCAGTTATATGTACTACAGTCCAGTGAAAAATGGAGTTGTTTGCGGCAAAATAGCCGCCATTTAAAGACTATGTTTTTTCTCAGTTATATGTACTACAGCCCAGTGAAAAATGGAGTGGTTTGCGGTAAAATAGCCGCAGTCTAAAGACTACGTTTTTTTCTCATATATATGTACTACAGTCCAGTGAAAAATTCTCTAGTGTACTGTACATCAGTGTCAGTCTATAAAATACGTATTTTCTCTCAGTTATATGTATTACAGTCCAGTGAAAAATGGAGTGCTTTGCGGTAAAATAGCCGCCATTTAAAGACTACGTTTTTTTCTCAGTTATATGTACTACAGTCCATTGAAAAATGTAGTGGCTTGCGGTAAAATAGCCGCCATTTAAAGACTACTTTTTTTCTCAGTTATATGTACTACAGTCCAGTAAACAATTCTGTAGAGTGCTGTACAGCAGCGTCAGTCTATAAAATACGGATTTTCTCTCAGTTATATGTATTACAGTCCGGTGAAAAATGGAGTGTTTTGCGGTAAAATAGCCGCCATTTAAAGACTACGTTTTTTTCTCAGTCATATGTACTACAGTCCAGTGAACAATTCTCTAGTGTGCTGCACAGCAGCGTCAGTCTATAAAATACGTATTTTCTCTCAGTTATATGTATTACAGTCCAGTGAAAAATGGAGTGTTTTGCGGTAAAATAGCTGCCATTTAAAGACTACGTTTTTTTCTCAGTTGTATGTACTACAGTCCATTGAAAAATGTAGTGGTTTGCGGTAAAATAGCAGCAGTCTAAAAATTCCGTTTTTTCTCTCAGTTATATATACTACAATGCAGTGAACAATTCTGTCGTTTGCGGTATAGTAGCCACACTCTAGTGTTCACACCAACAAGTGACCAAGTTAGTTAAGGTAGCAGGTGAAGCACATAAAATTTTACACTGACACAGCATGGCGGTGACAACAGAGTGACCAAGTTACACTCAAGTAGTAGGTGAAGCACATAAAATTTTACACTGACACAGCATGGCGGTGACAACAGAGTGACCAAGTTACACTCAGGTAGTAGGTGAAGCACATAAAATTTTACACTGACACAGCATGGCGGTGACACCACCAATGCCTTGGTCAGACTGAGATTGCAGTCAAATGGCTGTAGGTGAGCCTCCCAAAAATTTGTTTTGGAGTGTCTGAAGTTGACCCTCCTAAAAAATTGTTTTGGAGTGTCTGTAGTTGACCCTCCTGTAAAATTGTTTTTGAGTGTCTGTAGTTGACGCTACTAAAAAATTTATTGGAGAGAGGGCCTGTAGGTGGCCCTCCGTAAACATTGTTTGTATAGAGCGCCAGTTGGCCCTCAGAAACATTGCCTGTTGGCTCAGCGTTTGTGTGCGAAGAGGAGGAGGAGGAGAGGATACATAAAGAATATTCATGTTGAGCAGCTTTCCGCCGGTGGAGATTTGCATTCCGGTGAAATCCAGGTTTTATTCATTTCAATAATCGTCAGCCTGTCAGCGCTGTCAGTTGACAGGCGTGTACGCTTATCAGTGATTATGCCACCGCTCTGACAACATGCTAGCGGCACGGCAGGCCAGCACCTCCAAGGCGTACAGCGACAGTTCGGGCAATGTGTCCAGCTGTGCATCCCAGTAGTTGTATGGAGCAGAGTGATCACGCAGGATGTTGGTATGGTCACCTAGGTACTCCCTCACCATCTTTCTGAACAGCTCCCCCCTACTGGGGGACGGGTGACATAGTCTTGCTGGGGTGCCAAAAAACTGGCAAAGGCTTTGGAGAGTGTTCCCCTTCCAGTGCTTGACAAGCTGCCTGCTCCCCTCCTCTCATCCTCATCCACGTCCACTCCTCATTGTACACTTGAAGAAACTGACTAACCTGACTACCAGTTCTTGTGGAAGTTGTCATCTGGCAGTTAGAATTGGTCTTCGCTGCTGGTAAACCCTGGCTAACATGTGTAATGTGGAATTCCATTGTGTGGGCACGTCGAACAACAGTCGGTGAGCAGTCAGTTGTAAGCGCCGTTGCACTGCCCTTAGAGTGGCAGCATCTGTGGTTGACTTGCGGAAATGCGCCCAGCTGCGTCGCACCTTGGTGAGCAAATCAGACAAATTGGGGTAGGTCTTGAGGAACCGCTGAACCACAAGATTGAACACGTGGGCCAGGCAGGTTTTATATGCAGTGTTTATATGGGTTGTTGTTGCTTTGGGAAATAGTATTGGTGTATAATGGCACATGTGTGAGCCTGCCGAGTTGCAAAGCCGCCACCAGGTTACGCCCGTTGTCACACACAACTATGCCTGGCTTCAGTTTCAGTGGCACCAGCCAAAGATCGGTCTGCGCTGTGATGCCCTGTAACAACTCTTGGGAGGGTGCCTCTTGTCACCTAAGCTCAGCAGTTTCAGCACCGCCTGTTGGCGCTTACCCACGGCAGTGCTGCTGCGCCTAGAGCTACCGACTGAAGGCGCCGTGCTCACAGATTGTATTTGAGAGTAGGAGGAGGAGGGGTTGGAGGAAGAGGCATAATAAGTCTGAGAAACCGTGACCCAGGTAGGCCCCGCAATTCTTGGTGTGGGCATTACATGAGCGGCCCCAGTGTTAGACTCGATCTCAGCCTCCACCAAGTTAACCCAATGTGCCGTCAGGGAGATATAGTGTCCCTGCCCGCCAGCACTTGTCCGTGGTTAGGTGGACCTTCTCAGTAACCGCGTTGGTCAGGGCACGGATGATGTTCTCTGACAGGTGCTGGTGTAGGGCTGGTACGGTACATCGTGAAAAATAGTGGGGGACCAAGTACCGAGGGACAGCCACAGCGATCAGGTTGCGGAAAGCCTCAGTCGCTACCAGTCTATATTGCAGCATCTCCAGGCTCAGCAGTTTGAAAATGTGGACTTTTAGGGCTGGGTGGAATTGTATTCGCGTTTGCGCTTGCGCTCCAATGTCTGATGCAAAGACAGCTGAAGGCTAGCTGGGACACATTGGTGTAGGGTGTGGAGGATCGTGGAGGTGAAGGG
The DNA here is from genome assembly GCA_900303285.1 of Rhinella marina. NCBI lineage: Eukaryota > Metazoa > Chordata > Amphibia > Anura > Bufonidae > Rhinella > Rhinella marina. The sequence goes on from ONZH01030620.1 coordinate 27,417, forward strand.
GTGGTTGTAGGGCGGGAGGCGCTCGTGTCGGGGTCCTGGGCGGGGGGTTGACTCGCTGAGCCAGCATGTGACACAGGGGAAGGAGCAGTGGTGAAATCCGCAGGAGGTGAACGGCCTTGGTTCCATTGAGTCGTGTGTTTAGCACTCATATGCCTGCGCATGCTGGTAGTGGTTAGGCTGGTAGTGGTGGCTCCCCTGCTGATCCTGGTGTGGCACAGGTTGCACAGCACAGTCCGTCGGTCATCCTCACTTTCTTTAAAGAACCTCCAGACTTGCGAACATCTAGGCCTCGGCACGGGAGCTTCACTCCGTGAAACAGTTGCTGATCTACTTGCTCTGGCCCTGCTTCTCCCTCTGGCCACCCCACTGCCTCTTCCAACCTGTTCTGGTGCTGCACTTGCCTCCCCCTCAGAAGCACTGTCTTGACTAGGCTTACCAACCCAGCTCGGGTCAGTCACCTCATCATCCACCTGCTCTTCCTCCGATTCCTCACTCTGCTTCACCCTGGGACTTACTGCCCTGACAACAACGTCAATGTCTGATAACCGTGTCTCATCATCATCCGACACCTCTTGACGCACTACTTGCACTAAGTCCACACTCTCATCACCCACAGACTGCGAAAGTTCTAAATTTTGGGCATCGGGACAGAGCAACTGCTCAGGTTGCTGTTGAGCAGTGGTTTGTGTCTTTGGGTAGGGTCCTGAAAAGACTCCCTGTGAGTATGCCGGATCTGAATCCATATTTTCCATGGGAGGGGCAGGCTGGGGGGAAGGAGGTTGAGCTGGAGGAGCCAGAGGTCTACTCCCTTGGCTAAAGTGGGTGGACTGTGTGGAAGACCGGGTGGTGGATAAATTACTTGGACACATTATCCGCTATCCACGTCATCACCTGTTCGCACTGTTGTGGTTTCAATAGTGGTGTACCACGTGACCTTGTAAGTTGCGAGAATGAAGCTAGGGAGGCGAAACTCTGCGCGCGTTCCACTGCTCCCTCATCATTAGGTACTGTGTCACCCTGCCAGGACCACGGCCTCTGCCCCCCTACATCACTTGGACACCCACGTCTTCGACCCTTAGTCCTTGGGTTCAACATTTTGTGTAATCACTAAACTGTCGAATTAGTATCTGAGGCCAAAACGTATTCTCTAGACTGCGGATAGTGTA
>ONZH01030621.1:0-17617 GCA_900303285.1 Rhinella marina
TGGCTGGTGGACAACTGTGTGGAAGCGCTATCGGCTATCCATTGCACCACCTGTTCAACCTGCTCAGGCCTCAACAGCGGTGTAACCCGCCCCCTGCTTAACTGTCCCATAAAGGCAGGGATTCTGGATGAGCGGGATCCTGGCTGATCCTCACCAGCACACATTGTATCCCCACTGGCTTCAACAAGGCCCCCAACAGCATTTCCGCGCCCCCGTCCTCGTCCACGTCCACGTCCTATTCCGCTAGCCCCCCTCCGCATTTTATTTTTTTTTGGTTACAATATTTTGCAGCCGTGTACTAACTTTTCAGACGGTGGGTATTAACAGCAGGTATTTTAATAATTTTGCCAGAGGACGCACAGTACAGTTGCCAATTATAAGGCCTAATATTTTATAGTTCAAGGTACACAGCCGTGTACTAACTTTTCAGACGGTGGGTATTAACAGCAGGTATTTTAATAATTTTGCCAGAGAACGCACAGTACAGTTGCCAATTATAAGGCCTAATATTTTAGAGTTCAAGGTACACAGCCGTGTACTAACTTTTCAGACGGTGGGTATTAACAGCAGGTATTTTAATAATTTTGCCAGAGGACGCACAGTACAGTTGCCAATTATAAGGCCTAATATTTTATAGTTCAAGGTACACAGCCGTGTACTAACTTTTCAGACGGTGGGTATTAACACCAGGTATTTTAATAATTTTGCCAGAGAACGCACTGTACAGTTGCCAATTATAAGGCCTAATATTTTAGAGTTCAAGGTACACAGCCGTGTACTAACTTTTCAGACGGTGGGTATTAACAGCAGGTATTTTAATAATTTTGCCAGAGGACGCACAGTACAGTTGCCAATTATAAGGCCTAATATTTTAGAGTTCAAGGTACACAGCCGTGTACTAACTTTTCAGACGGTGGGTATTAACAGCAGGTATTTTAATAATTTTGCCAGAGGACGCACAGTACAGTTGCCAATTATAAGGCCTAATATTTTATAGTTCAAGGTACACAGCCGTGTACTAACTTTTCAGACGGTGGGTATTAACACCAGGTATTTTAATAATTTTGCCAGAGAACGCACAGTACAGTTGCCAATTATAAGGCCTAATATTTTAGAGTTCAAGGTACACAGCCGTGTACTAACTTTTCAGACGGTGGGTATTAACAGCAGGTATTTTAATAATTTTGCCAGAGAACGCACAGTACAGTTGCCAATTATAAGGCCTAATATTTTAGAGTTCAAGGTACACAGCCGTGTACTAACTTTTCAGACGGTGGGTATTAACAGCAGGTATTTTAATAATTTTGCCAGAGGACGCACAGTACAGTTGCCAATTATAAGGCCTAATATTTTAGAGTTCAAGGTACACAGCCGTGTACTAACTTTTCAGACGGTGGGTATTAACAGCAGGTATTTTAATAATTTTGCCAGAGGACGCACAGTACAGTTGCCAATTATAAGGCCTAATATTTTATAGTTCAAGGTACACAGCCGTGTACTAACTTTTCAGACGGTGGGTATTAACACCAGGTATTTTAATAATTTTGCCAGAGAACGCACTGTACAGTTGCCAATTATAAGGCCTAATATTTTAGAGTTCAAGGTACACAGCCGTGTACTAACTTTTCAGACGGTGGGTATTAACAGCCGGTATTTTAATAATTTTGCCAGAGGACGCACAGTACAGTTGCCAATTATAAGGCCTAATATTTTAGAGTTCAAGGTACACAGCCGTGTACTAACTTTTCAGACGGTGGGTATTAACAGCAGGTATTTTAATAATTTTGCCAGAGGACGCACAGTACAGTTGCCAATTATAAGGCCTAATATTTTATAGTTCAAGGTACACAGCCGTGTACTAACTTTTCAGACGGTGGGTATTAACACCAGGTATTTTAATAATTTTGCCAGAGAACGCACAGTACAGTTGCCAATTATAAGGCCTAATATTTTAGAGTTCAAGGTACACAGCCGTGTACTAACTTTTCAGACGGTGGGTATTAACAGCAGGTATTTTAATAATTTTGCCAGAGGATGCACAGTACAGTTGCCAATTATAAGGCCTAATATTTTAGAGTTCAAGGTACACAGCCGTGTACTAACTTTTCAGACGGTGGGTATTAACAGCAGGTATTTTAATAATTTTGCCAGAGGACGCACAGTACAGTTGCCAATTATAAGGCCTAATATTTTAGAGTTCAAGGTACACAGCCGTGTACTAACTTTTCAGACGGTGGGTATTAACAGCAGGTATTTTAATAATTTTGCCAGAGGACGCACAGTACAGTTGCCAATTATAAGGCCTATATATTTTATAGTTCAAGGTACACAGCAGTAGTGCCAAATATAGTTTGGTATGTAGCCAAGCACCTAATACACCACTAATGCCTCTCTCTGTCCCTACTCCAGCAGCTATCCCTGAATACAGCAGCCGTTCTCTGTAAAGTCTATATTGTAGTAAGCTATCACTGAAGTGCACTATAGTAGCCCTGATAAGGGCCTTTAATCACGCTCCTGCCTGTCCAACAGCTAAAACCTGTCTCTCCCTTCTCCAGCCTCTGTCCCTGACTAAGTTCACGCAGCATATGCGTACGAGCAGGAAGAGCTGAGTTTTTAATATTCGAGGTCACATGGTTTTTCCAGCCAATCCATGTAGACGCCGTTTTCGCGCTGCCAGCGTGCTCAGCGTGCCTGTCATACCCCCCCTGCATGGTGATTGGTGGAAAAAGAGCGCCAGGGAAGGTGGGAGGGGAAACGAATTCTAGGTGCGCCATCGCCGTTATACTCGAATTAAATCGAGTACGCCGAATATCGTAGTATTCGATCGAATACCAGCTCGATCGAACACTACTCGCTCATCTCTAATAATAACGTATATTTTGTACGCAAATACAACAAATCTATTAGTCCAATACACAAATCTTAGGAAAAGTTCGGCGAATGTTTGGCGAATAAAATTTTTAATGATTTGCTTATCTCTCATTCTGAGGAAAAAATTATGGAATCACCCTGCAAATTTTCATTACAAACAATAACACCTGCATCAGATTAAATCTGCTCGTTAGTATCCAGGTAAAAAGGAGTGATCAAACCTTGGAGAGCTGTTGCAACAAGTGGACTGACTTGAATCATGGATCCAACACCAGAGATGTCAATTGAAAAAAAGGAGAGGATTATCAAACTCCTTACAGAGGGTAAATCATCACGCAGTGTTCCACAAGATGTTGGTTGTTCACAGTCAGCTGTGTCTAAAACCTGGACCAAGTACAAACAACATGTAAAGGTGGTTAAAGGCAAGCATACTGGTAGACCATGGAAGACATCAAAGCGTTAAGACAGAAAACTTAAAGCAATATGCCTTGAAAACAGAAAATGTACAACAAAACAAATGAGGAACAAATGGGAGGAAACTGGAGTCACCGTCTGTGACCGAACTGTAAGAAACCGCCTAAAGGAAATGGGATTTGCATACAGAAAAGCTAAAAGAAAGCCATCACTAACACCTAAACAGAAAAAAACAAGGTTACAATGGGCTAAGGAAAGGCAATCGTGGACTGTGGATGACTGGATGAAAGTCATATTCAGTGATGAATCTGGAATCTGCATTGGGCAAGGTGATAATGCTGGAACTTTTGTTTGGTGCCGTTCCAAAGAGATTTATGCAGACGACTGTCTGAAGAAAACATGCAAATTTCCACAGTCATTGATGATATGGGGCTGCATGTCAGGTAAAAGCACTGGGGAGATGGCTGTCATTACATCTTCAATAAATGCACAGGTTTACTGGGTACCACAATTATATTTCTTCATTTCTTTTAGTATTTTTAAAAGCCAGAAAGTTGCCGTTTGAAATGCCTTTAGTTTTTTTCATGTCTGTGATCTGTTTTTTTTTCAACAAAATTAAACAACTGAAGGAACATCCTTAGAGACTGGTGATGCCATAATTTTTGCCAGGGGTTGTAATCAAAACTTTAAAGCAATCAAAACGATCTTGAATGCACACTGGCATATTCTAAAGAGGGACCCAGTCCTTAGCAAGATCATCCCTAAAACACCTGACCTCACCTTTAGAAGAGCCAGGACCCTAAAAAATATCCTAGCGCCAAGTAAAGTGAGAGAGGCAGATAATACTACTAATACTACAACCACCATGTCCTTTAAAGGGAGTAACAAATGCGGCCATTCGAGATGCTTGTGTTGTGTTGCACCATGTTCTGTCAAAGAAAGCTGTTCCACAACAGATTCAATGGCGAGTCTTTTCAAATTATGGGCAATTTTGATTGCAATTCTACCCACGTTTTTTATTTATTAAAATGTCCATGTCATCTTCAATATGTCGGACGCACTATCCAGAAGTTGAGAAATAGGCTAAACAACAGAGATGAGCGAGTACTAAAATGATCGGGTGCTCGTTATTCGAGATGAACTTTTACCTATGCTCGGGTGCTCGTTTCGAGTAACGAACCCCATTGAAGTCAATGGGAGACTCGAGCATTTTTTGCAGGGGACCAAGGCTCTGCCTAGGGAAGGCTGGGCGAAAACCTGGAAACCTCAGAAAATGATGGGAACACCACAGAAATGGACAGGAAACAGCAGGGGCAGCATGCATGGATGCCTCTGAGGCTGCCTAATCCCACCATTACCCCAAATTCTCGGGCAACAGCCTGGTGGTGACCCTCAAGGCAATTGTGCTCACCCAGACCAAGAAGGGCGAGGCACATGCCCATCACGTGTTAGGGAAGCACCCAACTAGGTGCAACAAAGGTCCATCACCCATGCCCATGCTGGCACTGCTGTCCTATCCCCCACCCCATGACGCAGACATAAGCCTGACACAGCATGGAGGTGACACCAACAAGTGACCAAGTTACATGAGGTAGCCGGTGAACCACCCAAAAATTTACCCTGACGCAGCATGGCGGTGACAACAGAGTGACCGAGTTAGACTGAGGTAGCAGGTGAAGCAGCCAAAAATTTACCCTGACATAGCATGGCGGTGAACCCAGAGTGACCGAGTTAGACTGAGGTAGCAGGTGAAGCACCCAAAAATTTACCCTGACGCAGCATGGCGGTGACAACAGAGTGACCGAGTTAGACTGAGGTAGCAGTCGAAGAAGAAATAAAATTTAGCGTGACCATGTATGGCGGTGACAACAGAGTGAACGAGTTAGAGTGAGGTTGCAGGTGAAGCACAAATAAAATTTAGGGTGACCCTGTATGGCGGTGACAACAGAGTGACCGAGTTAGAGTGAGATAGCAGGCGAAACACCAAAAACACCGCTGAACTATGAGATTGAACACGTGGGCCAGGCATGGCACATGTGTGAGTCTGCCGAGTTGCAGAGCCACCAACAGGTTATGCCCGTTGTCACACACAACCATGCCTGGTTTGAGGTTCAGCGGTGCCAGCCACATATCGGTCTGCGCCGTGATGTCCTGTAACAGCTCTTGGGCAGTGTGCTTTTTGTCACCTAAGCTCAGCAGTTTGAGCACCGCCTGCTGGCGCTTACCCACGGCAATGCTGCTGCGCCTAGAGCTACCGACTGAAGGCGCCGTGCTCACGGATGGTAACTGAGAGTAGGAGGAGGAGGAGGGGTTGGAGGAAGAGGCATAATAAGTTTGAGAAACCGTGACCGAGGTAGGCCCCGCAATCCTCGGTGTGGGCAGTACATGAGCGGCCCCAGGGTCAGACTCGTTCAGAGTGACCGAGTTACACTGCGGTAGCAGGCAAAGCACATAAACATTTAGCGTGGCCCTGTATGGCTGTGACTACAGAGTGACCGAGTTACACTGCGGTATATATAACTGCGAGCAAAATAACGTATTTTTTAACGTGACTTGCAGTATATAACAATTGCAGAGAAACAATTGGATTAGGCAGACTTGGTCTGCTTTAGTGCAACCCACAAAAATGTTGCACTGAAATTTTTCAACGATATGTGTATAACTGGGAGCAAAATAACATATTTTTTAACGTGACGTGCAGTATATAACAATTGCAGAGAAACTATTGGATTAGGCAGATTTGGTCTGCTTTAGTGCAACCCACAAATATGTTGCACTGAAATTTTTCAAAGATATGTGTATAACTGAGAACAAAATAACGTATTTTTTAACGTAACGTGCAGTATATAACATGTACAGAGAAACTATTGGATTAGGCAGAATTGGTCTGCTTTAGTGCAACCCACAAAAATGTTGCACTGAAATTTTTCAAAGATATGTGTATAACTGAGAACAAAATAACATATTTTTTAACCTGGCGTGCAGTATATAACAATTACAGGAAACTATTGGATTAGGCAGACTTGGTCTGCTTTAGTGCAACCCACAAAAATGTCGCACTGGAAATTTTCCAAAGATATGAGAACAAATACGTATTTTTTAACAGTGACGTGCAGTAATAACAATTACAGGGAAACTATTGATTAGGCAGGACTTGGTCTGCTTTAGTGCAACCCACAAAAATGCCGCACTGAATTTTTCAAAAGATATGTGGTATAACTGCGAAGCCAAATAACATAATTTTTTAACGTGACGTGCAGTATATAACAATTGCAGGAAACTATTGGATTAGGCAGATTTGGTCTGCTTTAGTGCAACCCACAAATATGTTGCACTGAAATTTTTCAAAGATATGTGTATAACTGAGAACAAAATAACGTATTTTTTAACGTAACGTGCAGTATATAACATGTACAGAGAAACTATTGGATTAGGCAGACTTGGTCTGCTTTAGTGCAACCCACAAAAATGTTGCACTGAAATTTTTCAAAGATATGTGTATAACTGAGAACAAAATAACATATTTTTTAACCTGGCGTGCAGTATATAACAATTACAGAGAAACTATTGGATTAGGCAGACTTGGTCTGCTTTAGTGCAACCCACAAAAATGTCGCACTGAAAATTTTCAAAGATATGAGAACAAAATAACGTATTTTTTAACGTGACGTGCAGTATATAACAATTACAGAGAAACTATTGGATTAGGCAGACTTGGTCTGCTTTAGTGCAACCCACAAAAATGTTGCACTGAAATTTTTCAAAGATATGTGTATAAGTGCGAGCAAAATAACATATTTTTTAACGTGACGTGCAGTATATAACAATTGCAGAGAAACTATTGGATTAGGCAGATTTGGTCTGCTTTAGTGCAACCCACAAATATGTCGCACTGAAATTTTTCAAAGATATGTGTATAACTGAGAACAAAATAACGTATTTTTTAACGTAACGTGCAGTATATAACATGTACAGAGAAACTATTGGATTAGGCAGACTTGGTCTGCTTTAGTGCAACCCACAAAAATGTTGCACTGAAATTTTTCAAAGTTATGTGTATAACTGAGAGCAAAATGACGTATTTTTTAACGTGACGTGCAGTATAGATCAATTACAGGGAAACAAAGGATTGTGGAGACTGGGGTGCTGGATTGCTACCCACAGAATTGTTCCACTGAGCTGTTTAAAATGGATTTGTATCACAGAGCAAAAAAACGTATTTTGTAATGTGACTTGCAGTATCTATCAGTTAGAGAGAAAAAAGGGTTCTGCAGACTGTGGCTATTTCACTGCAACCCACAAAATTGTCCCTCTGAGCTGTTTGAAATTGATCTACAGTATATCACTGAGAGCAAAAAAAAAAACCTATTTGCAGTCTCCCTGCAAACTGCTGCTAATATGGCGATAGCTGCACTACTAGTGCCAGCCAACCCAGCCAGAAGGAGACAAATAAAAAGTGTCTTGTAGCCCTTAGAAGGGCTGTTGGGTTCTTTTCAGATCACTACTGCCTAACAGAGAACTAAATCCAGGCCCTAACACTCTCCCTGACACGCAGCAGATCTGTCCCTAACAACATCCAGGCAGCTTCTGAGCCGAGCACCGCCGGACGTCACTAGTATATTCCAGGGTCACCCTATCTGGCCAGCCAACCACTGCTATCGACATGTAAGGCCCCACGTGATGCTGGGGGGTACCGCAGAGTCTCCTGGCTAGTGATTGGCTGAGTTATAGGCACGAAACATGCAAGAGGCGGGAAATGCCATTTCCTCGAGCATGGTGAGATGCTCGTCCGAGCATCGAGCACTTACGAGTACCCTAATGCTCGAACGAGCACCAAGCTCGGACGAGCATGCTCGCTCATCTCTACTAAACAAACATCGGTCAACATTCACAAAATTTTTGCCCTGTGGTTTTTTCCCCCTATAACGACTATCTAACTTCTGCCTTTGCGCCCCTGCACTGAGGGTACGCTTTCTGACACGCTGGCAGCGCTGCGGTGTAGTTTCTTTCACTGCTCTCGGCCTCCCAGCGTCCCATCTCCTAGCAACCGGACATGTAACAGCTTCACTTGCGATCACATGACGGTCCCCATTAAGTGCAGGAAAGCCTCCGGTTCCTTGCATTCGAGCAGGAACGATTCCCTGCCCCCAGTGGGCGTCTCTGCTGTACACATGACCTGCAGGCTCTGGAGGCAGCAAGCGTTCCACAGCTTGCGCTCCAGTGCTGGTCACATGACCTACCACCCTGCCTTCATTATATATATTTTATCCACGCTATTAGCGCTCATTTTTCAGCACAAAATCTGGAATTATAAAGCTCCCACCCTAAGGTTTTTATGTAGGGGATTTGAATAAGATTTTGGATGCATTTAGAGTTTTGTGTGAGTATGCTAATTCAGGATGATAGTTCATGGGAACTCCACCCACTTGTTACCGCCCACAGGTGCGGTTTTTTGGCGTTTTTTCTGAGGTATGTACACAATATAAATATCTGTATATCTGCTAATATGTTTATAAGTTTGTAACCTGATGAAGGGGACCTTGTATTCCCCAAAACGCATTGTTTTTTGATTACTGGCTGTGCACTGTGTTTGTGACAATAAAGTATTGTCATAAAAATACTTTGGGACGTCTGGACCAGCATCTTTGCACCAAAAAGCCCGATTCTAACATTGTGCAGAGCCAGTAGTCATCCTTCTGCTGAATGGTGATAATGTGGCTGTCGCTATGCAAGCAACTCAGCATGCATCTGCCCATTAGCACAAGGGAATCAAAGGGACTCCCTGCCTCCATCTCCATTGCATACTTTAATGGTCTGTGACAGTCATCTGCCTGGTTTTCCTTACCTCCTGCTCCTCTTTTTCCTTTCCTGTTGCTTGGACCACCTATTGCTATATTCATTTCCTGGGCATCAATGTCCTCCTCTGCCATTCAAGCCCCCACAGGGCTCAGATCGTTGTGAAATGTAGGCACCACATCTCCTGTCCCCTGGCCAGTCAGATTTCTCAGCATCTGATCCAGGACATGGAGTGGAATGACATCATTCATTATGTAGTCCTGGTGACTGACAAATAGTGGGCTCCTCAATGCGCCTGAGCAAATGGCAGGTGTCACACATGAACTGTCTCTGGCTAATGTCAAAGTTGTACAGGGGAATGCTTCTGTCTGTCTGCATAATCAATAAATGTTTCACAGACTTCCTCTGCTCATATAGTCAGTCCAACATATGGAGGGTGGAGTTTCAACATGGGTAAAAAAATCGCATAGGAGGTGATGTTGGGGGACACCATTCTGCCTGAGAGTGTGTTTTACAGGGTAATAGTGGCTAAAGTGCATGCCGTTTCCTGGCCATTTTCAAGACATCTTGCATTTGGGTGGAAGACTTCAGGAACTGGGTTACAACCAAATAAAATATGTGTGTCATGCAGGGCGCAGGTGTCAGCCCTCCTTGACGCAACACTGAGACATTGTTCTTGCTGTTATCGTGACCATGGTTACGATCTTCAGTTGGCGAGGAGACAGCCAGGATTTGATTTGTTGGTTGATGATGCCGAGCAGTTCCTTGCTTGTGTGATTCCATTCACCCAGTTCGGCCATGTTTAAAATAGTGTGACACCGCCGTGCTCTACATAGATGGTATGCTGGAGGGTATGCTTCCGAACTGTACCTACAGTGGAGACTGAGGACAAGGTGGAGGATGAGCAGACGGAGGAGGACATTGATGCTAAAATCACAGCATGAGAACACAGAGGCGGCATTGTCATCACCTGACCAATTTGCTGGTGTTCCTGGGCCGGAAACACATTTACCATTGGGCCTTAAAGGACATGTATTGTCTTTGACCATAGTTACAACTCAACACGTCAGCACTGCTGTGAACTGTACCAGACACCAATAGGCTCAAGGCACTGGCCCACCTTCTGCTGTATGTACATATACAGAACTGGTATAGTTTTTTTTTAGACAATTAGTGACGGCTTGGTACTCTCCACCTTGGCTGGTCACAATCCATCAGTTCTCTGAAATGTGCAGAGTCAACTACATGGAAAGGGAAGGACTGTAGTACCAGCAACTTGGCCAGGAGCAGGTTCAGCTTCTGCACTGTTGGAATAGTGCATGTATACGGTTGTTTCTTTGCAATCGCCTCAATGATCGATTGCTGGCGAAACACATGATGAGGAGCAGGAGGAGAACAATCAGGACCAGTAGACAATTAGATGAAAGCATAGCTCCCTTTGCTAAGGTGGTGGAGCCCCAACTGCTGGAGAAGGGGTGGGAGACGCCAGGAGATGTGTCAGGCTCTACCACTACATTAGCACATGGTTTTCCCAGGATACTTTATGGTGACGCTCCATGTGTTGACGCAGGGCTGTAGTGCCAGCATTCATACATACTGTAGAATTACTTATCTATTAAACAAGGTGGGCACCCAAATTAGGATTATATTACACAACTTATTCACCCCAATTTGAGAATAGAGACGTAATAGAATAACTTATGCATTAAAAACGGTGGACTCCTTTCAATTAGATAGTTATGTGCCCTACACAGGAGATTGATGCATACTGCACTGTCTCCTATGGATCCCTTCAGTTTATAGAGCTTGCACTGTGCTGCAGTCTCCCTATGCTCTCACTATGCCCCCCCTATAGTGTCTGAAAATTCTCCCTACGATCTCCCTACACTGTCCTTGCAGTGTCCCTATCCCAAATTATACTATTAAAGCTTTGTAAAACACTTTTCCTAGCATTTGTCACATCTGTCCCTATGCTCAATTCAATGTAAAATGGCGGAGACCGGGCATGATGTCATCAATATTGCCGGCATTGACTACAAAGGTGCACAAAAATGCTACTCCCAAGATAAAATAGAAGTTCATTCAGACTTGAAGGTGTCTTAGATTTTATTATATCAGAATGAGGGCTTGGTCCATATATAATGTTTGCATCTATTGTGTTAGTACATTATTTTCTGTGATTTTTCTTTTATAAATGTAGCCAAATATAGGAGGGGGGTCTTTTAGTTACCAGTTAAAGTCTAGGACCTGCATTAGTATACATACAATTAAGAGGTATGAGACTATACCTTATGTGCTTTTACTCGCTAGTTTTACATAGGTACGGTTTATGGCTGCCTGTTTCTCCTGAGCAGAAACCACTTAAAAGCTGAAGAAGAATCTTGCAAAGTAGATTGGTTATCCAGTCTTGATTGTTCTGAAGTAGTAAAATGACATTTATTTGAATTTAACATTGCAATATCTTTCTCAATATAAGATTAGAGTGACATGATATGACCCTTAAGATTATAACAATTTCTTTTCTCTGAAATAGAGTGCAACATTCCATGTTTTTCAGATGCAATTTCTTTTATAGGGATTAAATGAAATTCATCTGCTTGAAGCATATGACCAGTGACTTCTGCAATCTCCTTTCTCATCTCGTGAGAAAGCAAGTGTGATTGCTTCAGGTATAATAGAAAAATGATAGATCACAAGAAATATTAGATGTTTTATTGTCTCCTGGGTCAGAAATGGGAATCATAGACAATTTAATCCTTGATGAAAATACCAGTGTGCTAAAAATAAAATTGGTAGACTATGCATTTCATTGTGTCAATGTATATAAGGTATATGTCAATAAATGATTTTGAATCTGGTTTTATGATGGCTGTAAGATAAAATGGCCACTCATCTATGCATGGTTGCATGGTATGGCCTTTGTTTGTTTTATCATACTTGATTTTTGTTAACTACATGAAAGAAATGATATTAATTAAACATCAATTTTGGTAACGTTTACCATAATTTCCATAACCTTACTTTAATGCATGTTAGTAGCCAGTTCTCTGTTTGACGCTTTTAGGACCAACCTCAACAATAATTGTATATATTGGAAAAAATGGTAAAAAGGTAAAAAGAGGTACTGGTCAACTATTTTGCAATTTTGTAATTTGCTGAATGCCATAAAAAGACAAAGTGACTTTTATAAAAGGATAGGACTGTTCACCATACAAATCATAGCCTATCGATATTTAAGAGCTTGCCTAGGGCAACATTTTTAGTAAAGTGCTCAGAATTACATGCCTGCTGCCATTTCTTGTGTATCCAGCCCAGACCAGGAATTGGAGACCATTAGGGACCCAGTCTGTGTCAAAATGGCTACAGCAGGGATCAATGAGGGTAAATATCAATTCTTTTATTTGTTTACATTGTTCTAAGCACTTATTTAACCCCTTAAGGCCGAAGCTACTTTTACACTTAATGCCGAAGCCACATTTTTTAAATCTGCCATGTGTCACTTTATCAATTCATAACTTTGGGATTCTTTCACCGATTCGACTGATTCCAAGATTGTTTTTTCGTGACACATTGTACTCCACGACAGTGGTAAATTTGAGTCAATATAAATCACCTTTATTTATAAAAAAATCCTAAATTTACAGAAAATTTGGAAAAATTTGTAATTTTCAAACTTTGAATTTCTCTGCTATTAAGGCAGATAGTGATCCCTCACAAAATAGTTATTACTTTACATGTCCCATATGTCTACTTTATGTTGCCATCATTTTGTAGATGTAATTTTATTTTTTGGGGATGTTAGAAGGCTTAAAATTTTAGAATCAATTCTTAAATTTTTTTAGAAATTTTCCAAAACCATTTTTTTAAGCACCAGTTCAGTTCTGAAGTCACTTTGTGGGGCTAACATAATAGAAACCACCATAAATGACCCCATTTTAGAAACTACACCCCTCAAGGTTTTCAAAACTAATTTTACAAACTGTGTTAACCCTTTATGTATTCCACAAGAATTAAAGGAAAATGGAGATGACATTTCAAAATTGCACTTTTTTTGCAGATTTTCCATTTTAATCCATTTTTTCCTGTAACAAATCAAGGGTTAATAGCAAAAAAAACCTCAAAAATTATTACCCTGATTCTGCGATTTACAGAAACACCCCGCATGTGATTGTAAACTACTGTATGGGCGCATGACCAAGCGCAGAAGGAAATGTGCGCCAGATGGTTTTTAGAGGGCGGATTTTGCTGGACTGGTTTTGAGACACCATGTCCCATTTGAAGCCCCCCCGATGCACCCCTACAGTAGAAACAACCAAAAAGTGCCCATATTTTGGAAACTAAGGGATAATGGTGACAGTGTTATTGATATTATTTTGGGGAACATATGATTTTTGATCACTTTATATTACACTTTTTGTTAGGCAAGGTAAACAAAAATGGCTGTTCTGGCTGTTTTTTTTTTTTTTACTGTGTTCACCTGAGGGGTTAACTAATGTGATATTTTTGTAGAGCAGGTTGTTACGAACGTGGCAGTACCTAACATGTATAGTTTTTTTTATTTTATTTAAGTTTTACACAATAATATCATTTTTGAAACAAAAAAAAATCATGTTTTAGTGTCTCCATTGTGAGAGCTGTAGTTTTTTTATTTTTTGGGCAATTGTCTCAGGTAGGGGCTCATTTTTTGCGGGAAGAGGTGACGATTAGATTGGTACTATTTTGGGGGGCATATGCCTTTTTGATCGCTTGGTATTACACTTTTTGTGATGTAAAGTGACAAAAAATGGCTTTTTTGACCCTGTTTTTATTTTATTTTTTTTACTGTGTTCACCTGAGGGGTTAACTCATGTGATATTTTTGTAGAGCAGGTTGCTACGGACGTGGCGATACCTAACATGTATAGTTTTTTTAATTTATTTAAGTTTTACACAATAATTTCATTTTTGAAACAAAAAAATCCATGTTTTAGTGTCTCCATTGTGAGAGCTGTAGTTTTTTTATTTTTTGGGCGATTGTCTCAGGTAGGGGCTCATTTTTTGCGGGAAGAGGTGACGGTTAGATTGGTACTATTTTGAGGGGCATACGCCTTTTTGATCGCTTGCTATTACACTTTTTGTGATGTAAAGTGACAAAAATAGCTTTTTTGAACCTGTTTTTATTTTTATTTTTTTACGGTGTTCACCTGAGGGGTTGGGACATGTGATATTTTTGTAGAGCAGGTTGTTACGAACGTGGCGATACCTAACATGCTTGGGGTATTTTTTATCTTTTTTTACTAATTTCAAATTTGAGTTTTGGGGGGAAAAAGGGATTTTTTAACTTTTTTACACTTTTTTTTTAATTTTTTACACTTTTTTTACACTTTCTTAGACTCAGACCCACTTGGTTCTTGAAGATCCAGTGGGTCTGATTGTTCTATAATACACTACAGTACACTGTATAGTGTACTGCAGTGCATTTTCACTCTTGCTAAGCCTTGTCAGGCTCCTACCTTTAGCAGGAGCCTGATGGGCTTAGCTTACCATGGCAACCGAGCGCTTTGAAGGCTGGTTGCATGGTAACCATCGGGACGCTGCCACAGCAGAGCAGCGTCCCGATGGAAGGGAGAGGGAGCTTCCTTCCTCTCATCTGGCCACACCATCGGCGCTGCCAGCGCCCGATGGGAGAGGGAGGGAGCTCCCTCCCTGTTAACCCCTTACATACAGCGGTCCCTACGGACCGTGGCATGGAAGGGGTTAAACTGCTGACGTCGGTGCCAGCACCGATGTCAGCAGTTTCAAGCAGAGTATCAGCTGTATGCTGATACTCTGCTTGAAAACGCTCGGCCATCCTGAAATATTATTGCGGGCGGCACTCTCGCCGCAGCCGCCCGCACATCGCCCGCCCGCTATATCTCCACCCACCCAAACGGCCATCAGAGAAAACAGTGGGGTGGGGGGATATATATATATATATTTTATATTGTTAATTTTTTTTTTCATTTCACAGTTTATTGCAGCTACGATCGCTGCGATTGGCTAGTCTGAACAGACTAGCCAATCACAGCGATCGCTAGCCCGGGACCGCCCCCATTGGTCCCGGGCTGGTTAGCTGAGACCCCTGGCTGTAAGTAACAGCCGGGGTCTCAGCACTGTCACCATGTCATCAGACATGGTGACAGTTTAATGCCATGACGGCTTATTCCGTCATGGGGTGGCGAGCGGCTCCTGCCCATGACGGGATAAGCCGTCATTTGGCGTTAAGGGGTTAAAATTATGCTTAGCTGAACAACCCTTTTGTATTTAAAGGGGTTCTCCTCAGGATAGGTCATCAATATGAGATTGCGGGGTCTGACTCCCAGCACCCCTGCCGATTAGCTGTTTGAGGATGCTGTGGTGCTCACTGGCACATCAATGAGTTGTGAGTCCTCCACCAAGCACAGCACCATCCATTTGATAGATGCTGTGCTTATTATCACAACTCAGCCCCATTTACTTGAATGGGGCTGAGCTGCACCTAGTACATGTGACTGATTTACGTGACATCCTATGGCCTAGAAAGATGACTAAGTGTTCATGTCTTCATATAGTTGATCAGCAGGAGTGTCAGCCAGACCCCATTGATCTCATATTGATGAGCTATCCTGAAGATAGGCCATTGATTTGTAAATCCCAGAAAATGCCTTTAACCCCTTCATGACATTCACCAGCATTCACTCAGCCATTTTTCACCTTAAGGACCATTTTGGAAATCTGTCATGTTTCACTTTATATGGTTATAGCTTTGGAACACTTTTACTTATCCAAGCCATTCTGAGTTTGTTTTCTCATGACATATTGTACTTCATGACAGTGGTAAATTTGAGTCAATATAAATCACCTTTATTTATTAAAAAAAATCCTAAATTTACAGAAAATTTGGAAAAATTTGTAATTTTCAAAATTTGAATTTCTCTGCTTTTAAGGCAGATAGTGGTTCCTCACAAAATAGTTATTACTTTACATTTCCTATATGTGTACTTTTATGTTGGCATCATTTTGTAGATGTAATTTTATTTTTTGGGGACATTAGAAGGCTTAGAATTTTAAAAGCAATTCTTAAAATTTTAAAGAAATTTTCCAAAACCATTTTTGTAAGGACCAGTTCAGTTCTGAAGTCACTTTGTGGGGCTTACATAATAGAAACCACCATAAAGACCCCATTTTAGAAACTACACCCCTCAAGGTTTTCAAAACTGATTTTACAAACTTTCTTAACCCTTTATGTATTCCACAAGATTTAAAGGAAAATGGAGATGACATTTCTAAATTTCACTTTTTTTGGCAGATTTTCCATTTTAATCTATTTTTTCTTGTAACACATCAAGAGTTAATAGCCAAACAAAACTCAAAAACTATTACCCTGATTCTGCGATTTACAGAAACACCCCACATGTTGCTGTAAACTACTGAATGGGCACATGGCAGGGTGCAAAAAAAAGGTGCGCCAGATGGTTTTTGGAGGGAAAATTTTGCTGGACTGGTTTTTAGACACCATGTCCCATTTAAGTCCCCCAGATGCACCCCTACAGTAAAAACAGCCAAAAAGTGTCCATATTTTGGAAACTAAGGGATAAGGTGACAGTTTTATTGATACAATTTTGGGTTACATATGATTTTTGATCGCTTTATATTACGCGTTTTGTTAGGCAAGGTAACAAAAAATGGCTGTTCTGGCACAGTTTTTATTTATTTTTTGTACAGTGTTCATCTGACAGGTTAGATCATGTGCTATTTTTATAGAACAGGTTGTTACAGACGCAATGATATCAAATATATATACTTTTTTTGTTTTGGTGTTACATAAAGCATTTTTGAAAAAAAAAAATATGTTTTTGTGTCTCCATTTTCTGAATGCCATATCTTTTTTTATTTTTCTGTCAATCGTCTTGTGTAGGGGCTCATTTTTTGCAGGAAGAGTTGACATTTTTATTGGTACCATTTTTGGGTACATATGATTTTTTGATCATTAATTATTACACTTTTTGGGGCAAGGTGACCCAAAAATTGGTAATTTTGGCACAGTTTTTATTTATTCATTTTTACTGCATTCACCTGACGGGTTAGGTCATGCAAGATTTTTTTTAGAGCAGGTTGTTATGCACGAGGAAATACCTAACATGTATAATTTTTTATTTATTTAAGTTTTACACAATGATATCATTTTTGAAACAATAAAAAATCATGTTTTAGTGTCTCCTTAGTCTGAGAGCTTTTTTTTTAATTTTTGGCGATTGTCTCAGGTAGGGGCTCATTTTTTGCGGAATGAGGTGACAGATTGGTACTATTTTGGGGGCATATGCCCTTTTGATGGTTTCGTGTTGTATTTTTTGTGATGGTAGGTGACAAAAAAATTGCTTTTTTGACACTGTTTTTATTTTATTTTTGTACGGTGTTCACCTGAGGGGTTGAGTCATGTGATATTTTTATTGAGCTGGTTGTTACGGACGCTGCGATACCTAATATGTTTAGAGTATTTTATTTTCTTCATTTTTAACCATTACAATGTGCGTATATGG
>ONZH01030622.1:0-59575 GCA_900303285.1 Rhinella marina
AACCTACAGACCATTGTGGAGAGAGCGGCACAGCTCGCCATCAAAGTGACGAACCCCAACGCCAGACTGCGCAGAGAAGATAACGAATAAATATCTCTGTGGTTATTTTTGCTAAATAAAAGTTAAATAAACCCCCCAAAAAATTCATCTGTTCCTGTGCCTGATCCACCCAAGTTGAATCTGTCCCATCATGAAAAAGTCCCCCAAAGGAGTCCCCACTGTAACTTGCTTCCCATACAACTACCTCACCCCCCTACACCTGTGTCTCGCCATTGTCCACCACCTCCTCAGACAACACTGGTAAATCCCCACTGTCAGCACACGGAAACAGCAAAAGGTCTTGCGAATTGGGGCAGAGAATGTTCTGGGCTAGAACATCAGAGAAGGGGTGACTATGGGGTTCCAGGGAGTACGTGACCACATGCAATCTCCATCTAAAAAGTCATGCCACATTTGATCAATCTCATAATTTACGACTGTACCGGTTGATGCTAAATTTTTAAGGTGGGGTCCTGTGTCGTCATTCTAACTCCATCCGGCTGTTGTCACCACCACACACGCTAGCCCAGGGGGCACTCCTCTGGCTCTTCCAGCGAAACCTCCTTCCCCCCACCTACAGGCCCTCTCTCCATACTATTTACCCGGATAGGGGACGTATTAGATGTTGTACTGATGTTTTTTGTTTTTCTTCTTTTAATTGCCTCCTGACCTGTGATAGGCAGAGCATGGACACGTCCCCTTAGCTGCAGTGGGAAAGATACTCCCCTGGCCAGAGCAAGCTCTTTTTCCGTTTTCCGTGGTGGAAAAATCCATGAACTATAAGGTCCCAAGATAGGGGACGTATACGGTATTAAACTGAGAAGAATCGATACCATACCGGTTGATGCAACAGTTTTTCTAAATCCATTCTGGCTGTTGTCACCACCACACACGCTAGCCCAGGGGGCACTCCTCTGGCTCTTCCAGCGAAACCTCCTTCCCCCCAGCCTGTCCCCCACCTACAGGCCCTCTCTGCAAACAATTTACCCGGATAGGGGACGTATTAGATATTGTACTGATGTTTTTTGTTTTTCTTCTTTTAATTGCCTCCTGACCTGTGATAGGCAGAGCATGGACACGTCCCCTTAGCTGCAGTGGGAAAGACACTCCCCTGGCCAGAGCAAGCTCTTTTTCCGTGTTTGAAAAATCCATTAAATATAGGGTCCCAAGATAGGGGACGTATACAGTATTAAACTGAGAAGAATCGATACCATACCGGTTGATGCTACAGTTTTTCCAAATCCATTCCGGCTGTTGTCACCACCACACACGCTAGCCCAGGGGGCACTCCTCTGGCTCTTCCAGCGAAACCTCCTTCCCCCCACCTACAGGCCCTCTCTCCAAACAATTTACCCGGGTAGGGGACGTATTAGATATTGTACTGATTTTTTAATTGCCTCCTGCGATAGACGGGAATGGAACCGGGGTCAACTGCTTGGGAAGTAGCTATGCTCACCACTTTACCACCAACAGCCACAGCAACTGATAAGAACAGATACTAAACTTGATGTCAGCTGCAGTGCCAGCATGAGCAGTGGTGTCACCTGCAGGCGGTGATGGACCTTCGTTGCACCTATTTTGGTGCTTCCCTAACATGTGAAGGGTATTTGCCTCGCCTTTCTTGGTCAGGGTGAGCACAATTGCCATGAGGGTAACCACCAGGCTGTTGCCTGAGAATTTGGGGTAATGGTGGGATTAGGCAGCCTCAGAGGCATCCATGCATGCTGCCCCTGCTGTTTCCTGTCCATTTCCGTGGTGTTTCCATCATTTTCTGAGGTTTCCAGGTTTTCACCCAGCCTTCCCTAGGCAGAGCCTTGGTCCCCCGCAAAAATGCTAGAGTCTCCCATTGACTTCAATGGGGTTCGTTATTCGAAACGAGCACCCGAGCATCGGGGAAAGTTCGACTCGAATAACGAGCACCCGAGCATTTTAGTGCTCGCTCATCTCTATTAGTAATCCAATACTGGAAGCCGGTTGAGGGCTATCACCTTCCCACCTCACCAATCTTATTTCCTTTACGTTCTATACAAAGGGAGATATATTCCTTTAGCCATATACAATGAATAAGCATTTTAAAGCACAGGAGCTGATTCAGTGCGCCATTGTAATCATTTCTGGTAATCATAATTAGCTGTAACACACCTTTCATCTTTCGTTATTTTCATATGAAATATGCAAATGAGGTTGTGGTGTCAGTGCATCGCCTGGTTGATACATTTTTAGACTGGAGACAAATGACATTTGTGTAATTATTCTTTGAGTATAAGGGAGTTAAATGTGATCCGTGGAAATGAAGCTGACATATAGTAACAATCAGTTTGCTGTGACAATTGCCAAGGTCTGTCATGTAAAATTTTGACTACTCTGAAAAGAGACATTCTTCAACACAGAAGTTATTATAAAGCTGAAATGTCGACTTACCTTTATCACACTTATTGCACTTATGGTGTAGTGATCTGCCAGAGCTGTCCTTTCTTCAACTATCCAGTTCCAGGTCACTTTACACCAGATAGTATACACTTACCAGTACTGTTGAGCAACCTTCTCTTTACAAGTTCAGCGTACAAGTGCCGTGAATCGGTACCGCAGGGGGGAAGAACACGTGAGTTTAAGGAGTATTATGTCACAGTGTGGTGTAGCCGGTGGTTTCTACTCACGGTTCTGCTGACCGGCGTGCAGTTGTGTGGAGGGTGGACACGACTTCCCTCGGGGCACACTCCATACGCAGGGCTCCAGGATGGTCAGTTGAGGTGCCCTTGATGTTAATTTTGACCATGTTGGACGGCTGGGCCCTGGTGTTTTGTGACGCCAGTGTCTTTTTAGGTAGACACACCCTTTGCAATAATGAGGAGGCAGTTGTTAATAAAACAAGAGGTATCTTTACTTTTGCCTTGAGTTCATATAGTTGCAATAAATGATGTTACAATTGGTTATGGATAAGATGTCCTCTTTGGCTGGTAGGTGATTATAATAGGTAGTTAGTTAGGCACTGTCTCTTTAAATCCTGTTACTTTCACTCCTAGTGGGATCTTCTGTAACTAGCCCTGGTACTGGACAATATTCTATTAAAGTCACTTTCATAAGACCTTTCTTTTAGAAGGATACTCTGTGGGGCAGGAATGACACGTCTGCACCAGCAGGTTCCAGAAATATATATATAATGATGGCTGCACCTCCCAGAGGGATCCAAAGTGTAGACCAATAAACAACTTGTACCTGGTTGCTGATACTGTAGTCAGATGCCAGTAGCTTCTCTTGATCACGTGGGTGCTGGTAGAGTCCATGAAGACCGGGGACGGTCGATTACCTCTGTCAGGCTTGACAGTCCAAGAAATATTCAGGGTTCTAGTGGTTTAGCTGTTAATTGTCACTTGCTGTCCTGACATGGCCAGTGTCAGGGGTAATGACAGCCTTTTCCTTTGGGAAAGGATCTCCACTTTTCTTCCTCCTGCACAATACTTGGTTCCATCATAACTATCTCCTTACACCTCCTCCTTTCTCCTACTCTTCACTACATTTGTCTCACTACCTCTCCTACTCTAACTTCCTGCTACTGGGCCTTATATAGAAGGCAGAATGCCACCATCTAGTGGTGGGAATTAACACTGCAGTACTCAGCCATAGAGGTTCTTATACCATATACAAAATAGACAAGGGTTTTACAATGACATGGCTACTATAAATACGTAGTCATAAACAGTTTGCTGTGTCCCTTTTACACACATATGTGGGACACTGCACAAGGTTCGGGTTTGTGATATTTGTGAATTCTGTTATGGATTCCGCTACCACAGACCATAACTTAGATAACCTGAACCCGAACCTTGTATGCCAAACTTGAAAACAGAAGTTCGCTCATCCCTACTTACCAGATGTCTTGTATTTGTGTATGTGCATCCATGTACTATGGCACAGATTTACGAGTCCCATAGGTGGTGTAAAATAGGCAGGTTGTCTAGACCTGCACCAGATTTATAACAGTGGCTCAGGCTGGACAATATATGTGGTGCAGAGATAGACAATTTGTGCCCCTTTTTAGGCAGTGTAGCTGCTACCTTCTCACCCGCTAATCCTACACCTTTATTAAAGGACTATGCTTTCAGAACTACTTGGATTCTCACCATTTAGTCATAAGGTACCACCACTATCTCCAACCCCTTATTGTTCCATGTGATCTTCAAGAGTGGCACTCCTTAACTTTGGGGTTTCTGCCTAGATTTATGTGGGGTGCCCTGGATGAAGATGAGTTTTGAGATGCAAGGCAGGCTTCACTGAAGTGTGTGAGTTAATGATGGTTTAACGGTAGAGCAGTGCTTTTACTAAAAATGCTAGACATGCCTCTAAAGTATGTCCAGTATCCTGAGGCCTTTCATCTCCTGGACAAATTAGTTGTGTAGTCTATAAGCCACTAAGAAAAGTAATTTCAACAGCCTCTATTTTGCATACACCTTCTCTTAACACTGGTATGCTCTACAATACTCTACAATGGTTTAAAGCATTTTCTTTACATCTTTTGCTCTTCTCTGGCTGGTTCTGTCTCAGGGTTTTTCTCTACTTCCTTACATTTCTCTGTCTCACTTTGCACTGATTTACTCCTTCCTATGGTGAGAGTGGAATAGCCCCACTTAGCAATGGTTACTACAGCCTGGGAACTCACTTTGCAGCATACATACAGTGGGGAAAAAAGTATTTAGTCAGCTACCAATTGTGCAAGTTCTCCCACTTAAAAAGATGAGAGAGGCCTGTAAATGACATCATAGGTAGACCTCAACTATGAGAGACAAAATGAGAAAACAAATCCAGAAAATCACATTGTCTGATTTTTAAAGAATTTATTTGCAAATTATGGTGGAAAATAAGTATTTGGTCACCTACAAACAAGCAAGATTTCTGGCTCTCACAGACCTGTAACTTCTTCTTTAAGCGGCTCCTCTGTCCTCAACCTCAAACAGTCACACTCTAAACTCCACTATGGTGAAGACCAAACAGCTGTCGAAGGACACCATAAACAAAATTGTAGACCTACACCAGGCTGGGAAGGCTGAATCTGCATGTCTTGTATTCAGGGGTATGTGCAGCCCTGAATTCCACACCACCTCTGACCCTACCTACTTGTACAGCCCGTCCTATGCAACGGCGTACAACTAGTCGACGTTCCCTAACTTAGGTACGTGCAGGGGTGTACAGGGAGGGGAAACAATGGGAGAAAACAATAAACAAAGACAGAACTCACACAAAATACAAGGGTCGCCGAGCCGAGGTCAGACCGGGAAGTCACGTCAAACACCAGAGGATCAAACAAAGCAGAGTCAAATACACGAGCCGAGGTCAAAACGAAGGTAAGGTAACGAAGTACAAAGGATGAGACGAGGATGGAGTCAAATTCACAAGGCAAACGTCAAAGCACAAGGTCACAGCAGTTCAGTATAGCAGGTTCTTCGAAATAAGACCAATCGCAGGCAACCTGTGACCAGCAGCCAGCCTGTTTAAATAGGCCCAGCAGATGGGTCACGTGACCCAAATCAGAAACTTCAATATACCTGAGCACTGATTCATGGGCGCCGGCGCTCAGCTCCCCTGCTGCTTGTTGTCCAGGGGATGGAGGAAGCTAAACGCACTTGTGAGGAGTGCGTTGCTGGGTCCTCCCCACCCCTGGGTTGCTAGAGCGCCGGCCTCATTCCTGTTCGGAGCTAGACACGGGAGACCAGCGGCGCAGCAAGGATGAGGCGCATCGCCGGCTCACCGTGACACTGCAATAGGCAAGCAGCTTGGTGTGAAGAAATCAACTGTGGGAGCAATAATTAGAAAAGGCAAGACATACAAGACCACTGATAATCTCCCTCGATCAGGGGCTCCACGCAAGATCTCACCCCGTGGGGTCAAAATGATCATAAAAACTGTGAGCAAAAATCCCAGAACCACACGGGGGGACCTAGTAAATGACCTGCATAAAGCTGGGACCAATGTAACAAAGGCTACCGTCAGTAACACACTATGCCGCCAGGGATCCTGCAGTGCTAGAAGTGTCCCCCTGCTTAAGCCAGTACATATCCAGGCCCGTTTGAAGTTTGCTAGAGAGCATTTGGATGTACCAGAAGAGTTTTGGGAGAATGTCATATGATCAGATGAAACCAAAGTAGAACTGTTTGGTAGAAACACAACTCGTCGTGTTTGGAGGAGAGTGAATGCTGAGTTGCATCCCAAGAACACCATACCTACTGTGAAGCATGGGGGTGGCAACATCATGCTTTGGGGCTGTTTCTCTGCAAAGGGACCAGGACGACTGATCAGTGTACATGAAAGAATGAATGGGGCCATGTATCGTGCGATTTTGAGTGCAAACCTCCTTCCATCAGCAAAGGCATTGAAGATGAAACCTGGCTGGGTCTTTAAGCATGACAATGATCCCAAGCACACCACCAGGACAACAAAGGAATGGCTTCGTAAGAAGTATTTCAAGGTCCTGGAGTGGCCTAGCCTGTCTTAACCCCATATAAAACCTTTGGAGGGAGTTGAAAGTCCGTGTTGCCCAGGGACAGACCCAAAACATCACTGCTCTAGAGGAGATCTGCATGGAGGAATGGGCCAACATACCAGCAACAGTGTGTGCCAACCTTGTGAAGACTTACAGAAAACGTTTGACTTCTGTCATTGTCAACAAAGGATATATAACAAAGTATTGAGATGAACTTTTGTTATTGACCAAATACTTATTTTCCACCATAATTTGCAAATAAATTCTTTAAAAATCAGACAATGTGATTTTCTGGATTTGTTTTCTCATTTTGTCTCTCATAGTTGAGGTCTACCTATGATGTCAATTAGAAGTCTCTATCATCTTTTTAAGTGGGAGAACTTGCACAATTGGTGGCTGGCTAAATACTTTTTTCCCCACTGTATAGGCTTTGCATAAAAACACATATTAACTAGAGATGAGCGAGCACTAAAATGCTCGGGTGCTCGTTATTCGAGTCGAATTTTTCCCGATGCTCGGGTGCTCGTTTCGAATAACGAACCCCATTGAAGTCAATGGGAGACTCGAGCATTTTTTGCAGGGGACCAAAGCTCTGCACAGGGAAGGTTGCGTGCAAACCTGGAAACCTCAGAAAATGATGGAAACACCACGGAAATGGACAGGAAACAGCAGGGGCAGCATGCATGGATGCCTCTGAGTCTGCCTAATCGTACCATTACGCCAAATTCTGGGCAACAGCTTGGTGGTGACCCTCAAGACAATTGTGCTGACCCAGACCAAGATGGGCAAGGCACATGCGCTGGCACATGTTAGGAAAGCACCCAACTAGGTGCAACGAAAGTCTATCACCGCCTGCGGGTGACACTACTGCCCATGCTGGCACTGCTGTCCTATCCCCCGCCCCAGGACGCAGGCATAAGCGTCTCCCTCCCCGCACCCACCCAGTAGTCCACAGCGTACACAAAGTTCTCCCAGCACAGTGCCCAGCTCTCCCCATCCCAGACGGGCAAACACGCACCCCACACCCACCCTCTCCACAACACCTCCAAGCACAAGCCCAGCTTTCCTAATTCCAGATGGGCTAAGATGCACACTGCACCCACCCATTAGTCTCCACAAGTGGGTGGGTGCAGAGCCTTTTAGTGCCCCTCAAGACAATGTTTGTGTGCCAGGGCCGGGTAGTAACCCTCCGTGAAGTTGTGGGGGAGAGGCCTCCGGTGACCCTCAAGACAATTTTGGGCGACAGTGTAGTGGCGATCCTCCAAAAAATTGTGGGTGAGAGCCTGGAGGTGACCCTCAGAAACAATTGGTTTGAAAAAGCATGGTGGTGCACCCCTGAATTACAGTCTGTGACTGAGATTGCAGGTGAACCCGCTAAAATTGTAGTCTGGCACACCTTGGTGGTGAACCCCTAAATTACATAGTTTAATTGATATTGCAGTTTACAGCATGGCGGTGAACCCCAAAGTAGCTTTGTTAGACTAAGATAGCAGCTGAACCACCCAAAAATTTAGCCTGACACAGCATGGCGGTGACAACAGAGTGACCAAGTTAAATGAGGTAGCAGGTGAGCCACGCAAAAATTTAGCCTGACACAGCATGGCGGTGACAACAGAGTGACCAAGTTAGATGAGGTAGCAGGTGAGCCACCCAAAAATTTAGCCTGACACAGCATGGCGGTGACACAAACAAGTGACCAAGTTAGATGAGGTAGCAGGTGAGCCACCCAAACATTAAGCCTGACACAGCATGGCGGTGACACCAACAAGTGACCAAGTTAGATGAGGTAGCAGGTGAGCCACCCAAACATTTAGCCTGACACAACATGGCGGTGACACCACCAAGTGACGAAGTTAGATGAGTTAGCAGCTGAGCCACCCAAAAATGTAGCCTGACACACCATGGCGGTGACACCACCAAGTGACCAAGTTAGATGAGGTAGTAGGTGAGCCACCCACACATGTAGCCTGACACAGCATGGCGGTGACACCACCAAGTGACCAAGTTAGATGAGGTAGCAGGTGAGCCACCCAAACATTTACCCTGACACAACATGGCGGTGTTTTTGAGTGTCTGTAGTTGACCCTCCTGAAAAATTGTTTTTGAGTGTCTGTAGTTGACCCTCCTAAAAAATTGTTTTTGAGTGTCTGTAGTTGATGCTCCTAAAAAACTGATTGGAGAGAGGGCCTGTAGGTGGCCCTCCCTAAACATGGTTTGAAAAGAGAGCCAGTTGGCCCTCTGAAAAATTGCCTGTTGGCTCAAAATTTGTGTAAGAAGAGAAGGAGGAGGAGGAGAGGATACATGAAGACTCTTCATGTTGAGCTGCTTTCCCCCGGTAGAGATTTGAATTCCGGTGAAATCCAGGCTTTATTCATTTTAATAAGCGTCAGTCTGTCAGCGCTGTCAGTTGACAGGCGTGTATGCTTATCAGTGATGATGCCCCCAGCTGCACTGAAGGCCCACTCTGACAACACGCTACCGGCAGGGCAGGCTAGCACCTCCAAGAAAAACATATTCCCTAGACTGACACTACTGTACAGTACACTACATAATTGTTCACTGGACTGTAGTGTATAGAAATGAGAGAAAAACGTATTCCCTAGACTGGCTCTTTTGAAGCATGTCCTATACTTGTCCGTGCGCACGGACAAGTATAGACATTTTCAATGGGGCCGCACGGCATGTGTTCCGAGCGCTGCGGAACACACGCCGGGCAGCCCCCGTATATTTGCGGGTCCGCAGTAATGCGGGCCCGCAAATATACGGTCGTGTGAATGGGGCCTTACTGCTCTTACCGTAAAGAATCCTCTTCTATGTTTGTGTACAAACCTTCTTTCCTCCAGACGCACAGGACGTCCCCTTGTCACAGTCACAGTCCTGTGGATAAATAGATCATGGGAGAGATCTCTGTACTGACCCCTGATATATTTATACATAGTTATTAGATCTCCCCTCAGTTGTCTTTTTTCTAAAGTGAATAACCCTAATTTTGATAATCTTTCATGGTACTGTAGTCCACCCATTCCAGTTATTACTTTAGTTGCCCTCCTCTGAACCCTCTCCAGCTCTGCTATGTCTGCCTTGTTCACAGGAGCCCAGAACTGTACACAGTACTCCATGTGTGGTCTGACTAGTGAGTTGTAAAGTGGCAGGACTATGTTCTCATCACGGGCATCTATGCCTCTTTTGATGCAACCCATTATCTTTTTGGCCTTGGCAGCAGCTGTCTGACACTGGTTTCTACAGCTTAGTTTGCTGTTCACTAAAATTCCTAGGTCCTTTTCCATGTCGGTGTTACCCAGTGTTTTACCATTTAGTATGTACTGGTGACTTGCATTATTCCTTCCTATGTGTATAACCTTACATTTGTCAGTGTTAAACCTCATCTGCCACTTCTCTGCCCAAGCCTCCAATCTATCCAGATCCATCTGTAGCAGTATACTGTCCTCTTCTTTGTTAATTACTTTACACTGTTTAGTGTCATCTGCAAAAAAATATATTTTTCTGCAAGCCTTCTACAAGATCATTAATAAATAAATTGAAGAGAAAAGGCCCAATACTGACCCCTGTGGTACCCCACTAGTGACGGTGACCCAATCTGAGTGTGTACCGTTAATAATCACTGTGACGAACCGTGTGCGTGCTTAAGTGGGGATCACGTGGTACGGTTCAGTCTTTGCCTACAAACACATGACGTTCCACACCCGCTCGGGGTGTGTAAGGTTATGTATGGCATGGTTTTTCACAGACGCCTCCTGTCCACGCAGGCACAGGTAGGCACAGAAAGGGAGAGAGGGTAGCCCACACAATTCCTGTGTGGCGCTACGCTCACTCACAATCCTGACCAGCTGAGAGACCCTTTTCGCTATCACCAGCGAAACCGAGTCTAACAGCCCAGTAGTACTGCCACCAGCTCTCGTTTGATATAACTCCGGTCCGTTAACAGATTATATCGGGGGAGCAGCCAACCCTAGGTAGTGTTTAACAATATTAGCGAGACCACGGACGTTGGGATTCGTGATCAAGATAGAAAAACAGCACAAGATTAAATTATATATTTAATCGCCTTAAGGGCTCACTAGATATACTATATACACAGAAAATGGATACAGCGGTCAGATATGCAAATACATGTGGTATGGTACAACAGAATTGAACAGAACTATAGTCAGTTACCCGAGATGTTATGCTTTGCTGTAGTCACATGGAAGGCGGTGAGGTCAGCGGTTCCTGGGCCTTTTCTAACACTGTGCAGACAGAGGCCTTCCCTTAGAAAAAGACTCTGGCCTCTGCTTGGGTCAGCATTATTATACCCCTGTCGTACCCGCCCCATCTGCTCCCGGGGGTGTCAAACTCTCCCCTCCCTCCTGATGGGCCAGGAAAATCTTCAAAACCTGTTATGGTCCATAACATCCCACCGGTAGGTCCAATCATTACAGAACCTGTGCCAGTGGGTCCACCTCATGCCGAGGCATGTTATGAGACCAAACGCAGCTAAGCTACCGGGTTTCTTCTAGGAGTTACACATATCTCCCCAACCGTGGATCCTAGAACTATAGAAGTTACCGTGCTACATCCTGCTCATCTTCGGGGTTGTGAAACTGTCCTCGGCCATTGGCTCAGTCGCAGCATCATTTTATAAATCCTTATGAAATGGCGGCGCTGGCCTGGCTGGAAAAATCCATCTGATTTTGCTGAGGGGTTATAAATTCTCAGCATGCTTTCTTCTGAAGAGTGGTCAGGCTCCATTCAGACTAGGAAGGTGCGAAGTTCCTCACTACCAAGTTTAGGAACAGCGACCCCCCCTGCTGAGCTGATCTCCTATCTTGTTTTGTTATTGTACTCATGGTGGCCATATGTGACATGGCTGTGACACAAAGGTGGGGTTGGCAGGGAATCATAAGCCAAATTCCTCACAACCACCCTCTGTTTTCTATCACTGAGCCAGTTACTTACCCACATACAGACATTTTCTCCCAGGCCATGCATTCTCATTTTATATACTAACCTCTTATGTGGCACAGTGTCAAATGCTTTGGAGAAGTCCAGATATACTACATCCATTGATTCGTCGCGGTCAAGTCTAAAACTTACCTCCTCATAGAAACTGATTAAATTAGTTTGACATGACCGATCCCTCAGAAAACCATGCTGATATGGAGTTATTTGCTTATTTTCATTGAGGTACTCCAAGATAGCATCTCTTAGAAAACCTTCAAACAGTTTACCCACGACAGATGTTAAACTTACTGGCCTATAGTTTCCGGGCTCTGTTTTTGGACCCTTTTTGAATATTTGCACCACATTTGCCATGAACCAATCATGTGCAACGCTCCCTGTCAGTATAGAGTCCTGAAATATTAGAAATAAGGGTCTGACTATGACATTACTTAATTCTCCTAGGATACAGGCCTTATTTCTGGGAAATAAGCCAGAATGTTTTATATTTTAGATTATTCAAAGTAGCTCTCCTTTGCTTTGATGACAATTCCATATTTGTTGCCTCATCGTTTTCATGTCTCCAATGAGAATCTACAATGTAGAAAATTTAAAACAAATGTGACAGGGTCCTTGGCAACAGGATACAATGCTCTTTCTTCCCACAACGTGTGCTGGAGGAGACTTAGCATTGGTCTGATTAGCTCAGCTGCTCTATTCCTGTGTGCTAGTGTCCTGACTAATGAAGCGCCTATCAGGTGCTGATCCTGAGACTCGGTGCTCTATTTAAACCTCTTGCTGGCCATACACCAGTACCAGTGTCTCTTTTTTTTGGCCTCACTAGCTAGGGTCTTGGCTCTTAATTTGGATTTGTTTGTGCTTTTGACATCGGCTTGTCTTTTGACCACTCTCTGTCTCAGGTGATTTTTACTGTGCATCCCATCTGGTATTTGATCTTGGCTTGTCTTTTGACTATTTTCTGTCTCTCATTTTTGTACTGCATTGTCTGCCTGGTTCTGACCCATTTTTGTATGACTATCCCTTTATGTTGTCTTTGTCTCTGCACCTTAGTAGCATAGGGACCATTAAGCAGTTGCGGTACTGCTACCTAGGGCTTGAACTGCAAGCAGGTAGAGAAAGTGGGCTGGGCAGGAGTGTAGGGAGGGGAATGCAGTCAGGACACATGCCTCAGGTGCAGAGGTTGTTTACCTAGTGAAGCAGGGGGCCATCCGCTCCCTGCTTCACCATTCTGCTGGTCTCCGGTGCACCCCAGCAGCCACACATCACGCTGCTAGCTGTGTGTGAGGAGCCCGAGAACCAGCCTCCTGCACAGCCAGCAGCACAATGAGTGTATGTGTGAGCGTGTTGCGCTGCTGCTGGGTGGCACACCAGGGAGACAGGTATGTTTCTGTGTTTTTTTTTGTTTTTTTTATGGAGCTGAAGAGGGCACTAGGGGCCAAAGGGAGGCACAAGGAGGACATAACCTCAGTAAGGGGGCACAAAGGTGGACATTATACTGTGAAGGGGTCACACGGAGGACATAACTACTGTGAAGGGGCCACAAGGAGGACATAACTACAGTGAGAGGGCACAAAGGGGGCATAACTACTGTGAAGGGGCCACAAGGTGGGGATAACTACTGTAAAGGGGCAAAACATGAACCATTGCCCCAGTTGCGGGACACCTCTGGGGCTGGGTTCCAGGTCAGGGCTCACTGTCCGTGTCTGTCCCTATCTACAAGCGTTACACTGACATTGCAATTCATTATTGTGAATTTGTTCGCTACATCCGTTGTTTCACAACCTTTATAATGTTCTGGTTCTTGTTTGCTGCCTCGTTCTTTACAATGTGCTTGTGTAAGTTCCCCACTCTCATGTTTGCTCATATTACAATTCCTTAAAAAGAGCGAGTCCTACCCAGGTTTCCTAATCATTCATACTTACCAACGCACAAACCCTATCCGTTTTTGAACCAGGACAGCCCAAATTGGCTGGGACTGTCTCTTAAAATTAGGGACACTCCTTGCAAATGTAGGCAACTATGCCCATTAGAAAAGTGGCTAAGTCCATCCTAGGCTTAGACTCCTATCTCCTGGACCCCATGACAGTAACATACAGTATGTATGGGTCTATGCTGAGCATGGTAGAAAACCAAAATAAAAGTATCAGAGAAAATAAAATTATAAATTGTTCTGTAGCATTTTTGTTAGCCAGGGACCTCCAGAGTTAAAATACAGTCTTGTTTCTATATTGACATAATGATTCATTTTGCCACCCATAGTCATTCTGTTGTCCTGCTCATTTTATAGAAGACAAAATCCATTACAATGAAGAAATAGTTGCACACAGAAAATATTTGCGCAATTAAAATGTGAGAGGTCAAAATGGCACCTCCGGAGCAATCAAATAACAGACAACAATCAATAAGCTGCTGTAGAAATACAGAAACAGGAATGTTATAGTTCTACTTATTACTGAACAGTCAAAAAAGTTAGTTAACACTTTGAAGGCTGAAGAGAAAGTCAATTTCTAAGTTAATCTTTTAAATTCCAGATTTGCTAAAACTAATTTTTAACTTGTTAATTTTATTATGTTTATTCAGGATATAGGTTTATGTAGTGAGAGTGTAATCTATTGTTTGGCCCTAATATAATTAACTTTGCAAATACTTTGTAATGTACTTATGTAATACACATACATCGTAGCTTGGATCCTTATGATTGCTACCAGTAAACAGCATTTACTGGGCATAGGTGTAAAGACCACACTGGAGTGTAGGGGGAATTTAGAATCCCCCCACATCATATAGATTTTGCATTAAAAGGTTGCAAAACCAAGGTTTGCTATTTGTTTTAAATGTTATTGTGACTTTTTAGAGGCAAATGATAGTTATACGCCACTCTCGTCAGTTACCAAAAAGGGGTCGTTGGCCTCAGCACATTTATCATTATTTATGCCAGAAACTGGCGTAAATAGAAACTTAAATCTATGCCAGCTACGAGCTGCTGGACTGCTGGAAGAGGCATTAAATTTATGACAAGGCCTGTGCCTCATCTTAAATTACATTTCTGGCAGCCCAGGGCCCATCAAGACCAGCACAGCACATGCCGGTCTTGATAACTTGGGGCCACAGCCTCTTGACTAAAGCTTGGTCTGATGAAGCCAGTGTAGAAATACAGGTTTCAGCAGACAGTCCTAGCTAGGCAATATACAGTTCAGGAGAAGGTTGAGGTCAGGATCCGGGTGTAAGAATCAGCAAATAAGTTCTGGCATGTGCAATAAACAGAGTGCAGGAAGAGGCCTAGGTCAGGATCTGGTTCTAAAATGACAGGCACCATTAAGTAGTAAGTAAGTAGTAAGTAGAGTCAACAAATAGAGCAAGGTCATATAAAGACATCTCAGATCTAAGTGAAAATAAAAGTAAAAAGTTTTGCTCGGTTGATCGGGTAATCGGTGACACCTTAACACTGCCAGATAATCACTTACAAACGTTCCTACAAACGCTTGTTAGCGATTATCTGGCCAATGCTTGGCCATTGTAAAGTGGCCTTAAGACAGAACACACTTAACTTGACACTCTAGCACCTCATAATTAAATTGGTTGGCTTATATAACAACGTTTGATGACCTCATCATGGAAGCAGCCAATGAAAGATATAGCTACAAGGCCACCTGGCCGAGGCATGTGCAGTCTGATCAATAATGAAGCTTCCCATAGTAGGGGATTGGACTGCACATGCTTGGACCCGGAGGTGATGTATGATAGTGTGGGATTTCTGGAGCAGAGAGTGACATAAGAAGGACAATGGTTGGCTTACAGAAAGCAAGAAGAGGAGTTACTGACCAGTAACTATGAAGGGGGCCTGGTCACTTACAGCAATAGGAACTGCCCCTGGGCACCTGCAGATCATTTGCATATTCTTCATACTTTTTTTTCCCACAGTGGCAGATAACATTGAGAAAGGAACAATTTGTGAACTGTAATGTGATTCCAGCAGTTTATTGAGATGAAAACAGAAGCTGAAGCAGGAGGGTGTGCTCCCAAGCCCAAGAAATCCAGAGAAGCATTCACAGAGGCTGGTTTTACTCTTTGCATTGGTGTGCCATGCTGGGTTTGCCATGCTCTTGTGGTGTAGTTTTTGTGCCACACAGTTTTTCTGGTTCAATAGTTTTTATTGTTTTCTTTAACAACAAGAATATAAAATACACAACATACACAAACATTGTAGGGGCCACACAGTTTTTACAGGTAAAACACATATTTTTTAAACATGCTTCACTTGAAACAAAAATGCTGCCAAAAGCTGCATTGCAAAACCACAGCAAATGCAAGCAGTATTACTGTGTAGTAATTGGCCACACTGCACCCAACTACAACAAGTGAACTCAGCCTTAGGATGCCTGCAGGATAATAACTGTCAGCAACATCTGTTGTGCACAATTATTGCCTAGCAAAACCGTAAGGTTACTACAAGGACATAAGAGGACAGAGCTGTTGGTGTCCATCATGTTACAGTCCAGCACTGCCATCACTTTTGTTGTTCTTTTCCTATGATGGAGCACAACAATGGAAATGATTAGTGCTTATGTGAAAAGAGTCTTATTCTAAGCATGGGGTAATATGCTATTTCTTATACAGAATGGGGATCCTTCTCTGGCCACAGTTCACCAACTGGCCACCCCATTGTCCCTACTTCAATACAGCCACCTATCCACTGAAATGTATGTAGAATCCAGGGGCCTGACACATGAAGAAGGGGGAGGACCTGATGATGATGTCACGTGGTAGGATCTGATGGATTATACTTCAGCTTGAAAGAGTTCTCACTATGTATATTGATTTTATGGATAAGTTATGAATAAAGGAGTGTCTTGTTTGGACTACTTAAATGTGAATGGTCAGACTTATGTATGATTGATAGCCCATAGGAAGGTGTGGTTCAGATTGTTTTGGACATTGTTCACATGCAGAGGTGGAGTAGATTTCAGTTTAGGCACATGAATTGCTGGAGGATGCGCTTTAAGGTCCCCCTACATGTGTAGTACCCCAGACCTTGCTATCACTACCAGCAAGGAAGGTTGGCAGGAGCAGCTTTAACCACCCTGTTCTTCCCCTCTTGGGAGGAGTTGACTAGTCCTACTGCCTGCCAGAATTTCCTTTGTAGCTAGAGACAACGCAATTTTGATTGCCTGTTATAGATTTCTGTGGAGAGAACCATTACTAAATTGTCTCAAGTAAAGCCTTTAGAAGACAAAAGACAGCAGAGTGACCTGCTATATTCAGCTTCTACAGACACTGCTGCAAAGTGAGATAGAATGGGCCAAAGACACCCTCACCAAATAACTGCTAGGCCAGTATTACCTAAGGGCTGAGTTGCCACCAACCAACCTACCTCAATATCCTTGCTGGTGCCAGAAGAGAAATGCACTAAAGCCTGCTTCTAATGTTTGTTAGTTCTACGTTGAACTCTGGCCTCATTCTTCAGTGCTACAACTTTCGCTGCAACAGACCCCAGGGAGCGATAACCTGAGGTAGGACACCATGATATGACTACACTGCATCAGGACCACTCTCATCCTCTACACTGGCTCACGCAGGGACTCGTTGCACATGGAACAATTTAGCAGGTGATTGTCCAGAAGGAAGCATTCCTTCCCACCAAGTGCCTGCTTGTCAGTGAAGAAGACTGCAGCATTTACCTGCAGTGATCTTCTCCACAGTATGGGGAGGTCTGATCGCTAATGTCATAATAGTTTGCCAGCAGCAGAGTGCTGTTTATACGGCACAATCTGCAAATGGCAAACTACGATCTAGGTGACTGCATGAAAGATGCAATTGCTCAATGAACGAGCATATTGCTCGTTCATCAGGTAATCGGCAACATCTTTACATCACCAGATAATCGCTAACAAGTGTTCCTATGAATGCTTGCCAGCGATTATCTAGCTGATTCTCAGCCTATGTAAAGGATCCTTCATTTATGCAATTCATCATAAATTATGCGCATCCTTCAACAGAGCAGGGGATAAATGCTGGTCTTTGATAAATACCCTCCTTAATATTGGTGCAGGAACATTAGTGATTTGGGATATCCTGCGGATATGTCTGAAATGAGAATACCCTTTAAAGAGTATTCCTTGTGTAATGCAAGATGTAAGGCTTCACAAAGTTTACTCGTTGAGGATTTGATGAGGTGGAGAGGAACTGAGAATTGTGGAGCTGTAGCAAAAGGAGATTGAACTGGTGAGTATAGGATCCTTTGTTATTTCAACACATTCCCTGCCTTTGGGTCATTGTTATAATCTTGGACAACCCCTTTAAAATTCCATGTTTGTTCTCTAAACATAGTGTACATTTGAAATGGCAATTAAATAAAGTTAATAGTACAGTTTGGACTATAAAAGTATCAAATAACATTTTCAACAATACATTCAGTGCTTTTGGTTAATCTACGGCTCATTAGAGAAAAGCATAAAGTAAAACAGAGTTCTTGAATAATTTGCCTAAAGGCAGAAAATGAGCTAATGAGAGCACAGAAAATGTACTAAACTGAGCATAATAGCATGAATTACTATATAAGACTTACATAACCCTTATTGTATGCTTATCTCTTCACCATGAACCTCATTCTATGTTCAATATCCAGGCTTTCTTTTACCACAAGCTATGAATCTGTGGAATACCCTCAGGATCTGGTCTTGGTGGCTTCAAAAATGGCTTAGATGATTTCTTAGAGCAAAATAACATTAGTGATACTTGTGTAAATATATAGAATATATAGTCTCCGGACACAATACAAGTAAGACCTCATGCACACACCCGTATGAATTTCAAAGGCAAGGTCCACAAATTATGGGTACTGTCAGTGTTGCATCTGCATTCTTTGCAGACTCATTGACTTCCGTAGTCCTTATTTTGTAGACAAGTATAGGACACATTCTATTTCCTTGCGGAACGGACACGGTTGCGGAAAGCACATGATGATTCATGTTCTTTCTACAACCATATGTACATTCCTCAAAAAGATCCACCAAAAGGCCCACCAAAAAAAATGCAGACGGCACATGGACCACGTTAGTATTTTGTAGATCCGCAGTTTGCTGCCTGTAAAAGTGACACAGTCATGTGCATGAGATCTAATATAGAATATGATAAAATCTATTTGGGGGAGTATAACTTTTTTTCTCTCTTTTTCACCTATTTACCAATTAAATCCTAAAGGGCAACAAAATTAAGGTTAGGCTTCATGCACATGGTTGTGACCATATTTTAGTTCTCAAATAAAAGATCCGCAGAATATGGATACCTTCTGTATGCATGCCACATTTTTCCCCTTCATTTTGAAAAGCTAAGGCATGTGTTCTTTACTGACTGTAAGGTATCTGAACTTAAACATGAACACTCAATCCTATGCTGTATATTATTAAACCCTTAAGGATAAAGCCAAGATTGGAAAGGGCTTTTTTGTTTTTTCCTCCTTACCTTTCAAGAGACATAACTTTTTATTTTCCATAAGCAGGGGCGTAACTACCATGGTGGCAGACCATGTGACTGCTATGGGGTTCAGGACAAGAGAGAGCCCAGCCTTAGTTTGGATTATCTCCTCTTCTACTGGAGGTGAAAACTTGGTCAGGACTCTACCCTCTAAAGGAACAACTTTTAGCAAATGAAGCAGTGGAAAAATGTCCCAAGGGTCATAGAAAAGAGTTTAGGCAGAAACCCCTCTGTCCTGTGTGGGGGGCCTGGTTTGATCCCTGCTTTGGGGTCCTTACTTCTCTATGTATGCCACTGTCCATAAGCATAGCTATCAAAGTCATCTCCTATCCCGGTCACCGCTGACACCCTGCTTAGCTCCTGAGTTTGCCTTTTTCAACCGCCATGCATCTGTTATGTACATGTATGTTGCAATGTGTGATGGGATTAATGACCTGACTAAAATGGAGCTATAGGAAAAATATATACAATTGTGACTGATTATAATAAATACGTAATGACTTTTAATGGGTATTTTAAATGGTCTGGGATTCTTTATGGTCTTACTGATGAAACCTTGCTTTCTGCTTTCGAATCACTTTGGCTGGCCATGAAAACCCATCTTTAAAACAAATTAACTGTTTATCCTTTATATAGTATATTATACACCTAAATTACTGTAAAGATTAGTTGATACAAATAATGCTAGTTGCCCTTATTGCTCAATTCTGACCGCAGATGAATTAATGTTTTGCCGCTGTCCTAAATTACTCTTTTATTGAGAAAAATTGTTTGAATTTGTCAATATTCTATTTAAAGCAACAAATTGTATTTTTGGGGTTAGTAAATGAGTGTAGAAATCTTGTAATCCACAATTATGTTGTAATCTTGTAATTAAAATAGGGATGCATTCTATGAATAAATGATTAATCAAAAAGAAAATACATTATTCCACTGAATGGAAGGAAATTGCTCTTTCTTGATGAAGCACTTTCCAGTTTATAAATTAATTTCCCTTTCTTTTCTTTTTTTTTGTTGGGATAGGGGGATGGGTTTAGGCTTGTATCCATGTATTTTATAAATTATATTTATGCCTTTTTTTCTCTATGAAATATTAAAAAATATTGATGTAAAAAAATAATGTTTTGAATACTGATCTAATTTGACCACCACTTAGTTTTAGGAGTAACCTTTTTACATTTTAGGATATAATTGTTCATACTTCAAATCCTCTCCAATGCCTTTGTTGAATTTAATGGAGATATAACTTTTTACAAACATATTATGTAATCGCAGGGGTTAAATATTTAATAAAGATTCACATTAAAATGATTCCACTTACTACCATCTACTATACAATGATGTGTTTCCTATCCGGACTTGTACCAAGTCTACTTCTCATATTTCACAACATTAATCATACATACTTAAAGTATGTCTGTTACAAAGCAGATGTGGGTCTGCCATGTCTACAGAGCTTTGCTTTAGGGATATTCCTAAGGTGCCCTAACTACCCTAAGGGGACTGCCCATTGGCTGGGTAAGGTTAGTGTGCACACTGGCAGAGAGAGGCCAGATATCATTGCACTGTCAGGACAGAAGTAGAGACAGGATGCTGGCGGGAACAAACTGCCAGATAGAGGCAGGTGAGCACTGCAATTCAGAGTCTTGGAACTCTGGAGGAATGCCATGGTAAAATTCATAGCTCTTTGATCACAGTCTGCTGGGTCTACTACACTATTTATAGATGAGGTATCATGTCAAGTGACATCACAATGGCATCTCATAATAGCCACAATATCATTTGGTGGTTGTAACATGATGTGTGTCCCAATAACATTATATGATGTCACATTTTTACATGGGACAAGAACTTAGGATGCAGAACATCCAGTGAAAAGGACAATATATGCAAAGCTAAGATGATCTTATCCTACCAGACAGCTGAGATGTTTCACATTTCTTCTCTTCACTCTCTAAATACACTCTTTTTACTTGCATCATCCACTGTCACAATTAGGATGGGTACATAAGCTAACACAAAAAATGTACTTTAGTATATAGTTACTGTGCAGTATGGACTGTATTTCACAAGAGGGGACACATTACTTGGAGGGGTAGTCCAGAATTAGAAGAACACTGCTGTATTATTTTAGAAATAAAGCCACACCTGTCCATGGGTTTCGTTTTGTATTGCAGCTCAGCTCTATTGAAATGAATAAAGCTGTAATACCAAACAAAATGTGTTAACAGGTGTGGCACTGTTTTTTTGAAAGACAGCAACCATGTTTTCTAATCCTGGGCAACCCCTTTAAAGAATATGCAGCAAGCCCATGAGAAGTTGGAGCAGAGGACAGGAGTAGTAGTGGCTCTGACTATTACAGTGGCTTCTCTAGGGCTAGTGCAGTGAAAGGAGGGGCACCATTTTTTTAGAGATATGACTGGCCAGATTGTGCCCAGGTGAAGGGTGTCTTAATAGCGTCCCTCACAGCAGCAAAGTGTGAATAGCTGAAGTAGCAGGATACCTTGCCATCTCCTACTCTTGACCATGCAGATTCTAGTTTTCCCTCTCTCCTCTTTTTCCTCTCTTTCTCTCTTTCTGTAAATCAGAAAAAAGAGATTGGCGAGTCACTGTAGCCTAAGAAGAAGGAACATAGGTCACTGCTTCCTTCCTCTAACAACTCCAGTCTAGACTCTCCTAGGGTTGAGCGGTATACCGGTGGCAACAATATACCGCGGTATTAAGAAACAGCGATATGGCGATATCGCTGTTTCCTAATAACTGCGGTATTTTGTGACATTATCTGCGTTGACCGCTTCTAAATTGGCGCCCCCCTTCCCCTGCATACCACTCAATACAAATTGGTTCCAACAGCGCCGGCCCCTGGCATATCCTCACTCCTATGTTCATAGCTCCGCCCACTGACATCCGACACTGGAATCCTACCGCACGAGCGAGGTGGCTGCGGGAAAAGTCTCTCCAGACTCCGGCTCCCTCCTCGCCACTTCGCCTGACTCCTGGCCTGCATACAAGGTCCAGCCCAGAGGAAGAGGAGTGAGAGACAATAAAACATAGACTAGAACCGGCCCGGGTCACGGAGGGTGTCATAAATAAAAGTGACATGTCTATGTCTTGTGCAGCCCTGGCCTGGTCCTTCCCTTCCTGCCTGCAAGCTGGAGTTAGTGTCAGCACCTTTATCTCTAACAGCAGGCATGAGGGAATAATGAGTCCCTCACACACAAGCCAGAAGACATTACTGCATAGTGGCCACAAGACTTTATTATACTAAGGAAGAAGGGGCTTCAAAAATTGTCCATACAGTATAATGTCTCCTTAACCTCCATAAAGTATAATATCTCCTTGTAGCCTCCATAAAGTATAATGTCTCCTTGTGGCCCTCATACAGTATAATGTCTACTTATGGCCCCCATACAGTATAATGTCTCCTTGTAGCCTCCATAAAGTATAATGTCTCCTTGTAGCCTCCATAAAGTATAATGTCTCCTTGTGGCCCCCATACAGTTTAACATCTTCTTGTGGCCCCCATACAGTATAACGTCTCCTTGTGGCTGCCCCCATACAGTATAATGTCTCCTTGTGGCTGCCCCCATACAGTTTAATGTCTCCTTGTGGCTGCCCCCATACAGTATAATGTCTCCTTGTGGCTGCCCCCATACAGTATAATGTCTCCTTGTGGCTGGCCCCATACAGTATAACATCTGCTTGTGGCCCCCAATCAGTATAACGTCTCCTTGTGGCCGCCCCCATACAGTATAACGTCTCCTTGTGGCTGCCCCATACAGTATAACGTCTCCTTGTGGCCGCCTCCATGAAGTATAACGTCTCCTTGTGGCTGCCCCCATCCACTTTAATGTCTCCTTGTGGTCCCCATACAGTTTAATGTCTCCTTGTGGCCGCCCCCATACAGTATATAATGTCTCCTTGTGGCCGCCCCATACAGTATAATGTCTCCTTGTGGCCCCCATACAGTTTAATGTCTAATTGTGGCTGCCCCATACAGTATAATGTCTCCTTGCGGCTGCCCCCATACAGTATAACGTCTCCTTGTGGCCCCCATACAGTATAATGTCTCCTTGTATCTTCCATACAGTATAATGTCTCCTTGTGGCTGCCCCCATACAGTATAATATCTCCTTGTGGCCCCCTTACAGTATAACGTTTCCTTGTGGCTGCCCCCATACAGTATAACGTCTCCTTGTTGCCCCCATACAGTATAACGTCTCCTTGTTGCCCCCATACAGTATAACGTCTCCTTGTGGCTGCCCCATACAGTATAACGTCTCCTTGTGGCCGCGCCCATACAGTATAACGTCTCCTTGTGGTCCCCATAAAGTTTAATGTCTCCTTGTGGCTCCCATACAGTTTAATGTCTCCTGGTGGCCGCCCCCATACAGTATAACGTCTCCTTGTGGTCCCCATACAGTTTAATGTCTCCTGGTGGCCGCCCCCATACAGTATAACGTCTCCTTGTGGCTGCCCCCATACAGTATAATGTCTCCTTGTGGCCCCCATACAGTATATAATGTCTCCTTGTGGCAGCCCCCATACAGTATATAATGTCTCCTGGTGACCGTCCCCATACAGTATATAATGTTTCCTGGTGGCAGCCCCCATACAGTATATAATGTCTCCTGGTGGCCGCCCCCATACAGTATATAATGTCTCCTTGTGGCCGCCCCCACACAGTATATAATGTCTTCTTGTGGCCGTCCCCATACAGTATAACATCTCCTTGTGGCTGCCCCCATACAGTATAACGTCTCCTTGTGGCCGCCCCCATACAGTATAACGTCTCCTTGTGGCCGCCCCCATACAGTGTAATGTCTCCTTGTGGCCCCCATACAGTATAATGTCTCCTTGTATCTTCCATACAGTATAATGTCTCCTTGTGGCTGCCCCCATACAGTATAACGTCTCCTTGTGGACCCCATACAGTATACCGTCCACTTGTGGCTGCCCCATACAGCATAACGTCTCCTTGTGGCCGCCCCCATACAGTACAACGTCTCCTTGTGGTTCCCATAAAGTTTAATGTCTCCTTGTGGCCCCCATACAGTTTAATGTCT
The DNA here is from genome assembly GCA_900303285.1 of Rhinella marina. NCBI lineage: Eukaryota > Metazoa > Chordata > Amphibia > Anura > Bufonidae > Rhinella > Rhinella marina. The sequence goes on from ONZH01030622.1 coordinate 24,013, forward strand.
CCTTGTCGCCGCCCCCATACAGTATATAATGTCTCCTTGTGGCAGCTCCCATACAGTATATAATGTCTCCTGGTGGCCGCCCCCATACAGTATATAATGTCCCTTGTGGCAGCAGCCATACAGTATATAATGTCTCCTGGTGGCCGCCCCCATACTGTATATAATGTCTCCTTGTGGCCACCCCCATACAGTATATAATGTCTCCTTGTGGCCACCCCCATACAGTATAACTTCTCCTTGTGGCTGCCCCATACAGTATAACGTCTCCTTGTGGCCGCCTCCATGAAGTTTAACGTCTCCTTGTGGCTGCCCCCTTCCACTTTAATGTCTCCTTGTGGCCCCCATACAGTTTAATGTCTCCTTGTGGCCGCCCCCATACAGTATATAATGTCTCCTTGTGGCCGCCCCCATACAGTATAATGTCTCCTTGTGGCCCCCATACTGTATAATGTCTCCTTGTGGCTGCCCCCATACAGTATAATTTCTCCTTGTGGCTGCCCCCATACAGTATAACGTCTCCTTGTGGCCCCCATACAGTATCATGTCTCCTTGTATCTTCCATACAGTATAATGTCTACTTGTGGCTGCCCCCATACAGTATAACGTCTCCCTGTGGTCTCCATACAGTTTAATGTCTCCTTGTGGCCGCCCCCATACAGTATATAATGTCTCCTTGTGGCCGCCGCCATACAGTATATAATGTCTCCTGGTGGCCGTCCCCATACAGTATATAATGTCTCCTTGTGGCTGCCCCCATAGAGTATATAATGTCTCCTGGTGGCCGCTCCCATACAGTATATAATGTCTCCTTGTGGCTGCCCCCATACAGTATAACGTCTGCTTGTGGTCCCCAATCAGTATAACGTCTCCTGACTTTGACTCCATGCAGTATAGTGACTCCTTGTGGCCCACTGCCTGCCAGCATCCCAGCCCATGCAGTATATAATGTCTCCTCGTGGCCCCCATACACTGTAATATCTCCCTGTGGCCCCAAATGTTTTTTTCTTCTAAATGGAAATTTATCGCGATATATATCGTTATCGCGATAAATTTCTTAATATCGTTATCGTGGGAATATTTGGGATATTGCCCAACCCTAGACTATCCTAAGTTAGAAGTGAGACCAGTCTATATCTAACCTCCTACCAGGGCTGAGCCAGGATTGTTAACCTTGGCTGTGCCATCCATATATAGTGATACTGGGTGCATTACATAACATGACAAAATACAATACATAAAAAATCATTTGAAGATACCCCCTACACAGTTAATGAAGTATTGCGGTTCGCTGCCTCTTTTTTTTTTAAACCGGTATACAAAAAAAAGTCAGAAAAAGTGAGGGCCTAATAAAGATATGAACACACAAAAACTACATATAACTACTGAAAGATTGGATGTATTTATGTATGTTAAGTTTCCAACTGCTGGGCGACCTTCCCTCAGGACTGCCTTGAGGCATCTGCTTACGATGAACTTGAAGAACATTTGAAAATTATAATTTAGCCATAACCATAGAAATGATCTAAGATATGTTTACTATGCTATAATTAGGAATAGGAATTTTTTAATTTTCTAATATATTTTTCTCTAATATATTTTTGTGAGATTTTCAGTTGTATTCAATGTGACTGTTTAAAGTTTTACATCTCAATATGCATTTATATGATTGGTGCCTGTCCTTGCTTAATTTTGGTACCAGTTTATTATATCAATAGTTAAATCACTGAATAGTTCATTTGTGTATAGGGTGAGATATGTTTTTCCCCTTTAAAGACAAGCTTTCAGTCAGCATGGGTTTTGCCCTGAAGAACCAGTTTCTTGACTCAAAACGTGTAAGCTTACTGGGGATGTGTCTTGCCATGTTTTAATATGATAAATATACAGTGTTTTTATTTTTCTTTGTACAAGATGAGTGCTGAAATCTTCAATTTTTCTTCAAGTTGGACTTTGCATTTCACAATGTGAAGTACATCTCTAACATGTACTGCTATTAATTCAGTGGGCTCCATTCTCTATTTACTGTATTTTGAAGTGACCTGAGAACCACATTTTGCATTGTATTTTTGTTTACGATGGTAATAATTAGACATCATACTTATATGAAGCTGGTATGTAGATCAGTTTCCAGTGGCTATTTGTAAATAGGTAATTTGTAAATGGGTCAAATCCACAAGATCTCCAAGTAAGTTTAAAGGTACAAAGTACTTAGAAATATAAAAAGAAGCTTATCTCTTGAGGAACACTTTAGCATATGATGTTATATAGCTTTGTTATAATAGTGGTGGAGGTTCTTGCTGCAAAGAAAACTAAACCCAAGCTGAAAAAAGCTACTGTACTTAATTTTTGAGGTTAATAAGAGAAGATCAAGTTCCTGAATGGGATCATGAGATAATAAGATAATAATGCTCAAAAAGTTGTAGGGAAAATTGAAAGAGGAGAACCAAGAAGAAGCTGGACATGATGTGGCTTATGTCAGTTTTTAGTTATAAAGTTGTTCCCTCTTCCCTGTTAATGGTTCATCTTTAAGAGGTTATCTGGGAATTACTACTGATGGCCTCTCCTCTGGATACAGTAGGTCATCAATATCGATTTCCGGGACCACCACCGCTCAGATGTTAAAAGAGGCCAGGAGCTCCGGGAGCCCTGTGACCTCTTCCTAGGCCATGTGACATCACCGTACATCCGTCACATGGCCTACATGCAGCTTCGCTCCATTCTCCAAGTCAATGGGGCTGAGATGCAATACCAAGCACAGGTGCTATATGATATATGCTGCTGTGCTTGTAAAGCTGCAGGAAGTCTGTAGAGCTCATCTGAGCACTGGTGAACACAACAGTAACCTGAGCTGATCGTGGCGGAGAGGGGGGAGGGGAGTATAGTTCATCATTATCTTATATATACCTCAATAACCCCTTTAATGCAACCTTTTTCATGGTATTTAAACTTTATTAGAATTACAGTTATAATTATTGCTAAAAGGGTTAATTCCATAATGCAATGTGGTTAATTGCTAAAATTGTCAAAATGTTTACTGTGAAACAAGCATTAATGTGTATCAACTATGCACTTTCAGTAGTACATATGGTTAATGTGGCTATATTATGCACTCTGTATCTCAAAAGGCTGTATATGGGAAGGGAATAGTTAACTGGCAGCCCTTAGAGACAACTCACAGGTGGTGGGCTGGTCCCATCCTCCTGGTTAGAGAGTTATTTGCAAGAAGCCCAAGAGAGAAGATTTGTTTAGTGGTTGCTGGTGTGTAATCCAGACAAGCTGTAGTTAAAGCAGACAGAGAGAATCCTTATCCAGGGAAACACCATCCCTGCAGCATGTTAATTGTTTGTGTGGCTCCGGTAATGTAGTTTCCCCATAATCGTCAATGGGGTTGTTAAATACAAAGAAAGTCTGTACCAAAAACTGTATAAAAACTACAGAGAATCCACAATAAATAATGCAGATTTATGTTTTCTTATGTTTTCTTTTATTTGTTATTTTCATGCAGATTTTCTGCACACAAATCTGCACTGTGTGCAGGTAGTCTTAAGGTACTTTAAGTAGTTGTCTGGTGTCTCTCCATTAGGAGTGGGGATGATGTAGACTGCATCCAATTCCCTATGTGAAATACTGTATATAATTTTATATACATATGAAATGGGCCACAGTCTGATTCTAAGACCCTGATGTTGCTGTTGGCGTAAGCCACTCTATGTGGTGGGATAGGTGAAGGGGCCCTATGTGAATATATGACTGGCCATAAAGATCTGAGAATATAGTTATCAGCTCTGCCTCGCTGACAATTTAAGAATATAACCCAAAGCTCTGGTTCTCACTCATGAAACTATCCACAATAGCCAGAATTTCTGCTGGAATGGTCCAGGTCCCATTATAGTCTATGCAGATCTCACGATTCACGGCATTATGTTGCTGTGTCGGGTATGGTGAACTCTGGCAGGCTGTTCCACTGCTGCTGAATGCAGATGTGAACATCACCTGACTTTGATTCTTTTTAAATACTGTTCCTTAAAACCTGTCTTTTTTCTACAATTTTGTTGGGTTTTTGATAATTGTCTGTCATGGTCTTTTGTGTAATGTAACGCATGAAATTCCACATAACATTCAAATTTTATTCTAGAAGCATGTGTCCAATTATTAGACATTCTGAATGATTGAATGCCGGGTTATGAGATGCCAGATTATTATATTTTAAAAACAGACATGCAAAATGCAGAACTCTGAGACCTGAAACAAGCACAGAGCTACACGGTGCATGTGAACTACATCATGTATAAGAAAGAACACTCAAGTGCTAAGAGGCAGAGAGAATTATGTCTGTATTAAAGACATAAAACCGGGAAACCCAGTATTATTATTATTAACCTGACCTAAACCCTGGGGTGTTGTAGACATAATACACATCCTAACATGTGGTCTTATAAGCCACGTGCACATAGTGTTGATTAAAAACAGATTTTCTGTGCAGGTTTTCATGAGGAAAATCTACAGCATAATGCCGCACCAAAATTTAAAAACCTCATCTTACACAGTGTGGAAATTTTACACACGGACATTGAAAAAGCACTGACTAAACAGTTTGAGGCTACCACCAGGTAAAAATCTTATTATAAAAATCAAAACATCAATCATTACCTAATATCATGTAAATTTCACATATTTACTATTCAGTAGTAATAAAATATATTTTCTTCCACTGCTACCCACTGTGTTTCCTCCTAAATTACCATGGCATCGACCTGTAATTCAGGCCACCCTCAAAAGAAGGACTTAAAAGCCCCGCACCAGGTCCTGCTAAGCCACACCCACAACCCAGTCAGGTCACGTCCCCTCTCAAAAAATTAACTTCTGTCAGCTGCAGGGGTGGGAGGGAGGGTGACTTTCTCCCTGCAGCTCATGCTCAGACTGCACAGTACTGCTGTCTGAGAATGAGCTGTTTAAAAGAACATCCCTGTGTCCATCCAGGCCCTGTGCCGGATGGAGGACAGGGAGTATGAAAGCCAGACTGTCCGGCCTAAAAACAGACCTAGGGCCACCCTAGGGGCAGGCTGCTGTAAAGGTCACAGTTAAAGGGGAGAGTGCTGTGGATGTAACTGTTAAGGTGGCAGGCACTGTGGAGGTCACTGTTAAGGGAGGAGGGGACTGTGGAGGCCACTATTAAAGGGGCAGCGGGGTACTGTGAGCTCACTGTTAAGGGAGCGGGGTACTGTGACAGTCACTGTTAAAGGGGCAGTCGCTGTGGAGGTCTCTGTCAAGGGGGCCAGGAATGGTAAGAGGGTGGACCCCTGTGGAGGTCACTGTCAATGGGGTGAGATGCTGTGGAACTCACTGTTAAAGGTGCAGGCTCCTGTGAAGGTCAAAGAGGGTGGGCTGCTGTGGAGGTCCCATTTTAAGGAGATGGGGCACTGTGGGGGGAAGTTAGTGTTAAGGGGTGGGGGCTGTGGAGGTTACTGTTAAGGAGGCGGGGTGCTGTAGAGGTCACTCTCAATATCTTTTAATGACACACACATAAACATTAAAAGAAATATACTTGGGTGAAGCCGGGTCCTTCTGTTAGAGAATATATATATATATATATATAAATAAATATATATATATATATATATTTTAGCAAACCAATGCATGTTTAGTATAATGTATTGCAGATTAATTTACGAAATATTAGCTCTAAACAATTAATGAAGAGTAATACATAAGCCTTACACAGCTATTAAGATGATGAATCTATAATTGAGTTTCATATAAAGTCATCTGGATTATTTCAGCACACCTTCCATGTACTGTAGCTCCATTACTGATAAGTGACCTTTCTATTGTCAGTGCATTGACCTGGAATAATAGTGTAGTACAGCAATAAATTAGAAAATTGCCTCTATGGTATTTGATATACAACAGAGTCAATCAATATTCGTGTCTGGAAGTAGGATTTGAGACGTTTTTAATTTTTGAGCATTTTTAACAGTTATATACTGAAATAGTTATTAGGCTCTGTTCACAATATACTGAAATAGTTATTAGTCTCAGTTCACATCTTACAAATAAAAAAGGGGATTTCAGTCAGCACATCCCAGTGCGCAGGTGCACGTTGCTATGGCTAAATGCACAAGGAAAGGAAATACATACAATGCAACGGCACACTGCCAACCAGATAAAGCACAAAATGCCATAGTGATATGAGGTATTCTGAAGCTAATGCTATGCTTGTTTAGTAAATTAGAGATTCTTGGCAAATATATTTTGTACAAAATTATCTGAGCCCGTCCACCAAATCGTCAAGGTGATCTCTGTAGGACGGATCCAGCATCCATGTGGAACCAATGATTATACGGATTCCAAGGTTGGCACATAACAGGTAGGAAATAGTGTTAGGTTCCCGTCCTACAGAGATCACCTTGACGATTTGGTGGACGGGCTCAGATAATTTTGTACAAAATATATTTGCCAAGAATCTCTAATTTACTAAACAAGCATAGCATTAGCTTCAGAATACCTCATATCACTATGGCATTTTGTGCTTTATCTGGTTGGCAGTGTGTCGTTGCATTGTATGTATTTTCCTTTCCTTGTACACTTAGCCATAGCAACGTGCACCTGCACACTGGGATGTGCTGACTGAAATCCCCTTTTTTTCTTTGTAAGTTTGTACTGGAGGTGTGGCTACTCCATTTGGTCATGCACCTCTGACTAGCCCGTCTGACCCACAGGCTGATTTTAATTAGTGTAACTATAAAGCCGAGTGGACTCAGCATGCATGTTGGTACCTGCATCCCTGAATTAGTGGAGGTCTTTGAAGCACCAGAAATGGCAAAAGGCAGAGTGGATCCAGCATGCATGTGGAACCAACACACTCTGATTATACGGAAGCCAAGGTTGGCACATAACAGGTAGGAAATAGTGTTAGGTTCCCGTCCTACAGAGATCACCTTGACGATTTGGTGGATGGGCTCAGATAATTTTGTACAAAATATATTTGCCAAGAATCTCTAATTTACTAAACAAGCATAGCATTAGCTTCAGAATACCTCATATCACTATGGCATTTTGTGCTTTATCTGGTTGGCAGTGTGTCGTTGCATTGTATGTATTTTCCTTTCCTTGTACACTTAGCCATAGCAACGTGCACCTGCACACTGGGATGTGCTGACTGAAATCCCCTTTTTTTTCTTTGTAAGTTTGTACTGGAGGTGTGGCTACTCCATTTGGTCATGCACCTCTGACTAGCCCGTCTGACCCACAGGCTGATTTTAATTAGTGTAACTATAAAGCCGAGTGGACTCAGCATGCATGTTGGTACCTGCATCCCTGAATTAGTGGAGGTCTTTGAAGCACCAGAAATGGCAAAAGGCAGAGTGGATCCAGCATGCATGTGGAACCAACACACTCTGATTATACGGAAGCCAAGGTTGGCACATAACAGGTAGGAAATAGTGTTAGGTTCCCGTCCTACAGAGATCACCTTGACGATTTGGTGGATGGGCTCAGATAATTTTGTACAAAATATATTTGCCAAGAATCTCTAATTTACTAAACAAGCATAGCATTAGCTTCAGAATACCTCATATCACTATGGCATTTTGTGCTTTATCTGGTTGGCAGTGTGTCGTTGCATTGTATGTATTTTCCTTTCCTTGTACACTTAGCCATAGCAACGTGCACCTGCACACTGGGATGTGCTGACTGAAATCCCCTTTTTTTCTTTGTAAGTTTGTACTGGAGGTGTGGCTACTCCATTTGGTCATGCACCTCTGACTAGCCCGTCTGACCCACAGGCTGATTTTAATTAGTGTAACTATAAAGCCGAGTGGACTCAGCATGCATGTTGGTACCTGCATCCCTGAATTAGTGGAGGTCTTTGAAGCACCAGAAATGGCAAAAGGCAGAGTGGATCCAGCATGCATGTGGAACCAACACACTCTGATTATACGGAAGCCAAGGTTGGCACATAACAGGTAGGAAATAGTGTTAGGTTCCCGTCCTACAGAGATCACCTTGACGATTTGGTGGATGGGCTCAGATAATTTTGTACAAAATATATTTGCCAAGAATCTCTAATTTACTAAACAAGCATAGCATTAGCTTCAGAATACCTCATATCACTATGGCATTTTGTGCTTTATCTGGTTGGCAGTGTGCTGTTGCATTGTATGTATTTTCAGTTCACATCTTGTTTGTGGTGAATGTCTCCTGACATATGCAACTGTGTGTGGCATACCCAATGAAAAATAAAAGATAGTATAGTAAAATAAAAGGTTTTCTAACACATACATTCAAACAAATGCCATTCGTTAACATTCTCTAAAGGGGTTTTCCCATCTGGTAAAATTTATGGCATATCGATAAGATATATCATATATATGTTAGATAGGTGCAGGTCCCAACTCTGTGACCCACTACTATCTCCGGAAGAACAGGACTCCAAATTGAAAGGGCCATCCTCCATGCACTTCCATAGGACTTTTGAAGATAGCCAAGTGTGCTTGCAAGGCTATTTTCGGAAGTCTCATAGGGGCGAATGGAGGATGGCCAATATAAAGGATATCCATGGACGATATCAATATAACATGCAAAGTGACACCTGCACTCCCACTTCCAAGATATAACGCTCTTCACTGCCATACTTTACATACTCAGCTACACTAACGATTTATCATCTTTCCACCTCAGTTTGATTTAGCTCTGTTAACACTTCAGGGTCATTTAACCATTACATGTTGTCATATATTGTTACTACATAATAAGGGATATTATATGATTGGTTACTACTGTATCTATTATTGATCATCTTTTCTGATCTAGCTTTACATGTACTTTAGGAGCTATTTACCTTTCACACATATAGCATCTGTACTGCATGGTATCTATGTATAGCTCTACTGCATTCACAATTTATCATCTGCTTTTTTTTTTTGGTACTGTACATACCTTGGGAGTCATCTCACTATTAAATTCTGCCATACATAGGACTTAGCCTCTCATTTATACTAGAGTTTCTCTTTAGTTCATTATGGGTAGATTATGGTTCTGTACATCGTCCACAACAATGTTTTCTTTTCATGTATTATTTTTATTTTTCTGTGTTTTTTTCCATCTAACATTTTAATCGTGTTAAATATGTTTTGATGTATATGGTCACAGTGGTTGCGCACATGCTGCCCCTGGCTCTGCATATCCAGCGGGGTGCATACAATCAGGCACATATGTTTTGTAATATCTACTAAATTACTGTGATGTATTTTTATGCTCTTTCAGTCTCATTTGCTGATGAAGGTCATGCTGACCGAAACGTACATATTTTCATGAGTCATTCACTTATTCTTGTGATTCAGTACTTGACTAGACCATATTAAATTTGTGTTTAATAACGCATTTGAAGCAAAATACAGCAAGAAGTATGCCGTGCATACATGTCCAAGATGGGACAACCTCTTTAAGCCCATTATAGCTTAGAGGCATGTTAAGCCACATTCATGACAACTCAGTTTTTCATAATTCCTGGCCTTTAATCCTACTATACATTCCCTCTCTTAGGTCAGTTAGGATAACTACTGTATATAAGAAGTGAAATGTCAGAATAATATTAAAGAAAATGATGTATTCTAGCATGTATTTCTTTTATTTCCCAGTGGCCCAGAACTTTAAAGGCATGAGGTTAGTATTTGGTAGCATTGCCTTTAAAGAGGCTCTGTCACTACTTTCCAACCTATGTATTTATACACATAGGCATTTAGGTGCTTTATTTCTAACCCCAGACATCCCTTCATAGTGCAGAGCCAAGCAGCGATTCTTGTAGAAAATTTACTTTTATAATTATGTAAATTAGTCTTCGGAGCACCGGGAGGCGTGCTCTTGCAGTCCGAGCACTGCATCTTCAACACCCTCCCGGCTCCAAAACACGCCCTTCAGCCTTTAACCACGCCCCTGTATTGAATGATAGACAGTGCTAGACCCTTCGGTCCAGCGCTGAAATCTCGCGCCTGCGCACTACAATGAAAGCGCTTGCAGTGTTCGGCACTGCAAGCATAGAGCGCATGCGCCGGCTCAGTTCAGTGTGCGCAGGCGCAAGATTTCAGCGCTAGACCAAAGGGTGTAGAGCTGCCTATCATTCAATACAGAGGATTGGATCTGGAACTCCACTCTGGCAAAACTGTTAGGGGTTTAAAGGACATCTGTCAGCAGATTTGTACCTTTGAAACTGGCTGACCTGTGCGCTTACATGTGCGCTTGGCAGCTGAAGGCATCTGTGTTGGTCCCATGTTCATATGTTCCTGCATTGATGAGAAAAATAATGTTTTAATATATGAAAATGAGTGCCTAGGAGCAACGGGGGCATTGCTGTTACACCTAAAGGTTCTGCAATCTCTGCAACTGCTGCACCATCTCCATTTTGATTGGCAGGACCATGCAGTGAGAACATTATCATGCCTGGCCCTGCCTTCTCCTATAGTCAAAATCGAGAGGGTGCTGCAGTTACAGAGATAGCAAAGCCTCTAGGTGTAATGGCAACTCCCCTGTTGCTCCTAGAGGCTCATTTGCATATATTAAAACATAATTTTTCTCAGCAATGCGCGCACGTGTGAACATGGGACCAACACAGATGCCTTCAGCTGCCAAGTGCACATGTAACAGGTCAGCCAGTTTCATAGGTACAAATCTGCTGACAGATGCCCTTTAAGATACATCACCTATGTGACATAGAATTCCAGTCCTTATTCTAGTGCCGGATTTATTATTTGTACCTGTGCAACATCATATTTGAAGAAGTTCTGTACGACTAAAATGACATGATATAATATAATAAGCATCATCTGCTGGAGTGAAAAGTTCTTCCTATTTATTAGAGAGTAGATGTCAGCCCTAAACCGACAGCATCCCGGAGCACTCTGCATCATAGCCAACTATTTAAAGGAGCTGCACAAACTGTACAACAGCAAAATGGTAAAATACTAGACAGTTGCTTCATTTTTAAATTAGGAAGTAAATGAATAAATAAAAATATGCAAAGATACCCATAACCTTTAACTTTAGAAGGATATTTGTAATCAGCCTGCAGAGCTAGTAGGTCCACACGTTCCATGCAGCTGCAGGAGAGGACAACCAGCTGCTCTTAGTGTTAGAATGTGAGTTTGACCTTATGCAATGTTGTGTACACACAAAATGCAGTGGTACCACTTACAGTAATACTGCTTGTGACCATGTGACCGTTCATGTCACTACCATCCTGGGAGAGCTGTTTATTAGATTTATTATACCCAGCGTGACAAATGTCACAGTAGCAGGGTTGTTTTTTTCTGTAAATAGGGCTGTTATAGAACTGCACTTTCCAAACTCATACAGTAACAGTATGTTACACAGCAGGACATCTATGACCCAATGTTTATGTATTATTCAGGAAGAATAAACTATAGTAGGTACATCTCTGCAGCGGCCACCAGATATACTGTACATTATCAGCATGTGACACCTCTGTTTATATCATGTGTTGGGCATATACACTAGAACCTCAATATAAATAAGGGCTGTTCTGGTAAGCAGATGTTTGAGAAGCACAAAAAAGGCATCTACATGAAAAACATCATGTATGGGCTTTTAACATATGGACAGACGGCTTAGTGACACATACTGTATTACACCTCATTTTAATACTGAGGCACAGTAATTCTGTGTATAAATTAAAAGATTAACTGTGAGTGTGCCAGCAGTTCAACAAGATGCAGATGGTGATATATTACACCACACTTTAATACTGAGGCACAGTGATTCTATGTATAAATTAACAAATTAAGTGCGAATGTGCCAGTGGTTCAACAAGATGTAAACGGCAATATATTACACTGCACTTTAATACTGAGGCACAGTAATTCTGTCACGCTCCCGTGAAACTAGGGAAGGCAAATGGACACCTCTTACAGAAACCCTGACTCCAGTTCTGACTAACAACCAGTATGAACAGGCCTTGAATGTAGGCAAGTTCATACGCAGGATCCTAACTGTCCCTGAAGGATCCTGAAGCTAATGTCAGGAATGAGTCAAACTGTTCCTCCACCAAACTGGACGAACAGGAGTCTCCCCTCAGGCCCAATCACTGAACATAGAGAAGGGATACACACAAGTAATACAAAAGGAAAAGAGGACACAACTTTCTAGTAGCAAATGGCAGCAACGAGAACTCCACTGAGAACTCAAACACAAGCAGACCACAGAAACAACTGAAAGTATAAACCGCATAGCATGGTGGGAGAAGCAACAATAAATAGGTAAGGATAAATGACTAAACACCTACACCTGAAGGGGGGAGGGAGTGGTGAATGCCAGCAACAACAAATAACCAAAAGGAAAACATGTCAGGTCAAACCATGTGTTGCCAGCCTCACTGACCTCCTGCTACCTGCCGCAGGAATGTCAGTATGTTCCTGCATGTCCATGGATTCTGTGTATAAATTAACAGATTGACTGGGATTGTGGTAGCAGGTGAACAAGATACACATGGTGATTACACTCATCCTGCACTGTCCCTGCAGTCTCCCTATGCTCTCCCTACAGTGTCTAAAAACTCTCTTTATGATCTGCCTACACTATCCCTGCACTCTCCCTATCCAATTAAAAGCTTTCTGCAACACTTCCCTAGCTCATAAGCGCTTGTCAAGTCTTTCCCTAAGCTTAGCTCACAGTGAAATGGCAGAGACCATTCAGGATGAGGCTTGTTATAGGGCTGTGTCATCACAGGGGATGACTATCTGCTGATTGGCGGGCTGCACAGCATTATGGGTGATCTTGCATTCCTGGACTTCTTACATTCACTTTGTAACATGTGCAACAGCCATTTTAAGAAAAAGAAAATCTAATCCGTTAGTGCGATGGAATTCAGATTTGTGCCAAATTGAATTTTTCCTAAACTTCAGATGCTTCGTTTTGCTTGACACTACTGGCTATACCACTTTACAGTGAATCAGATACTTGTCTACTAATTTAACTAAAGCATTATCTTGTGCTGCCAAAGTGATGTAGTATCATGGCTTCGGCTAAATGTATTAATTTGGTGTTTTGTCAATAAACCTGCAGGACCAATTGAACCTTAAAAACTATTAATTAAATACATGCAAGATTCTGATTAAAGAGTAAATAATGCATTTAAACTTTGGCATTTAATTAGGTTCTTTGGCCCTATGCCCATTTTTGAGTATACCCATCTAATATTCAGATTTAGACCTGGCATGAGCGGGGAAAAGTTGCAGATAGCAGTGCAACTAACCATTCCAAAGCCGTCTGCACCTGAAATATGCCTAATTTAGGTGTATTTCAGATTAGTAAATGACCCCCATTGTATACAAAAGTAGAACTTTCATTTATGTTATGGTCAGAAATCACTGGAGAACACTCTACTGGACACAGTCTTCTAGCGTTAGGTTGCTTACCTCTGCAAATTAGCTCATACTAGCCAAACCAGGGTCCACATTTGACTGAATTTCTGAATTTTCATCCACACGCTGCATACAGAAACTGGTGTAAATTGTCCTGCTGTACGGATTTGAAATCTGCACCATTTCAATTTATGCTGTGGATCTGTCCTGCAGATTTCCCCTTTTACAATGGAGGGGGTGAAGTCCACTGGTTTTTCCAATGCATAAACCACAAATAATACATGCAGTTTGGTTGATGTTTTTGCTGCAGTTTTTTTCTGTTGAAATGCAGCAAAACTGCAGCAGATTTTTCTTCTGTAATTTCAGTCACTTGTGAACCCAGCCTTACAATTCACAAATGGTATATGGAATGATCATCTACTCAACTTCTGTGTGTATGGTTGAAAATTGAATGTAAGAGTAGTGCTGCCTACTCCCTGTTAGATTGATCGGGAATGAAGCAGATGCTTCTGATCACTGTCACATCATTTGCAGAGGTGACTGCTGCATTTTCTTGGGGACAAGCAAGCAATTCAGCGATCGCTTGTCCCCATAGAACATGATTGCTACATTGTTGCTTACACCACAATCTGCTGCGCAGAAAAAATGAATTTCTGCGCCAGCGGAACGACACAATCACCCAATCAATGAGTGTTTTCCCTTTTCATCGAGAAATTGTCAACACCTTTTACACTGTCTGATTATCGGAAACAAGCATTTACACAAACACTCTTCCATGATAATGTGACAGTCTATACGTGTAAAAGGACCCTTAGTTTCCTTGTGCATTCCCTGCTGGTAAAGGAGAAATGTACACAGCGCATGAAAACATATGATCATATACAGCTATGCTAATGCATTTTAAGTAGAGATGAGTGAATTGAGTCTAACTGAATTAAAATTCATTTTGAATTTTCCAAAAATTTGGATACCAAACAAATCTGATTATTTCCCGATTTGAGTTGGATATACAGTACAGCCCAAAGTTTGGACACACCTTCTCATTCAAAGAGTTTTCTGTATTTTCATGACTATGAAAATTGTAGATTCACACTGAAGGCATCAAAACTATAAATTAACACATGTGGAATTATATACTTAACAAAAAAGTGTGAAACAACTGTAAATATGTCTTATATTCTAGGTTCTTCAAAGTAGCCACCTTTTGCGTTGATAACTGCTTTGCACACTCTTGGTATTCTCTTGTTGAGCTTCAAGAGGTAGTCATCTGAAATGGTTTTCACTTCACAGGTGTGCCCTGTCAGGTTTAATAAGTGGGATTTCTTGCCTTATAAATGGGGTTGGGACTATGAGTTGTGTTGGGCAGAAGTCAGGTGGATACACAGCTGATAGTCCTACTGAATAGACTGTTAGAATTTGTATTATGGCAAGAAAAAAGCAGCTAAGTAAAGAAAAACGAGTGGCCATCATTACTTTAAGAAATGAAGGTCAGTCAGTCCAAAAATTTGGTAAAACTTTGAAAGTGTCTCCAAGTGCAGTCGCAAAAACCATTAAGCACTACAAAGAAACTGTCTCACATGAGGACCGCCCCAGGAAAGGAAGACCAACCTCTGCTGTGGAGGATAAGTTCATCCGAGTCACCAGCCTCAGAAATCGCAGGTTAACAGCAGCTCAGATTAGAGACCAGGTCAATGCCACACAGAGTTCTAGCAGCAGACACATCTCTACAACAACTGTTAAGAGGAGACTGTGTGCAGCAGGCCTTCGTGGTAAAATAGCTGCTAGGAAACCACTGCTAAGGACAGGCAACAAGCAGAAGAGACTTCTTTGGGCTAAAGAACACAAGGAATGGATATTAGACCAGTGGAAATCTGTGCTTTGGTCTGATGAGTCTAAATTTGAGATCTTTGGTTCCAACCACCGTGTCTTAGTGCAACGCAGAAAAGGTGAACGGATGGACTCTACATGCCTGGTTCCCACCGTGAAGCATGGAGGAGGAGGTGTGATGGTGTGGAGGTGCTTTGCTGGTGACACTGTTGGGGATTTATTCAAAATTAAAGGCATACTGAACCAGCATGGCTACCACAGCATCTTGCAGCTGCATGCTATTCCATCCGGTTTGCGTTTAGTTGGACCATCATTTCTTTATCGACAGGACAATGGCCCCAAACACACCTCCAGGCTGTGTAAGGGCTATTTGACCAAGAAGGAGAGTGATGGGGTGCTACGCCAGATGACCTGGCCTCCACAGTCACCAGACCTGAACCCAATCGAGATGGTTTGAGTTGAGCTGGACCGCAGAGTGAAGGCAAAAGGGCCAACAAGTGCTAAGCATCTCTGGGAACTCCTTCAAGACTGTTGGAATACCATTTCAGGTGACTACCTCTTGAAGCTCATCAAGAGAATGCCAAGAGTGTGCAAAGCAGTAATCAAAGCAAAAGGTGGCTACTTTGAAGAACCTAGAATATAAGACATATTTTCAGTTGTTTCACACTTTTTTGTTAAGTATATAATTCCACATGTGTTAATTCATAAGTTTGATGCCTTCAGTCTGAATCTACAATTTTCATAGTCATGAAAATACAGAAAACTCTTTGAATGAGAAGGTGTGTCCAAACTTTTGGTCTGTACTGTATGTTTTAAAATGGTGGCCATCATTTTATAGGTCAGGACACAGAGAAGAAGGCATCTTCTACCGACAAGGGATCGTTTGTGGATCATGTTTTAATTTAAAACAGGCTGAATGTTATCACCGGCTCCCATCCATTTACCTGTAGCCATATATGTTACTGTCACTATGACATTACAAATGTTGTCTTGACGTTAAAGGAGTTGGATACAGTCCTAGAAGACCTCAGAGTGTCATACACATCTTTTTCAAGGCAATCTGAGCACTTTCAGTTGGGGTCAAATTCATTCATACCTGAATTAAAGGTGCCCACCGATTCGTCAGAATTATACTCAAAACAAATTTCAAGAAATGTACTGATCTATCTCACATTTTCTAAAATGAACAATTTTCATTGAATATTTTTCTAAAATTATTTATTTAGTGATTTTGTACATAGGAGAAAACAAGAAATGTTCCTTAGCAGTGTTCTCTAAATGAGCATTGCTAAGGTATATCTGTCTCCACAGTATCGTACAATACTGACGGTGAAGACAGTGGGGCTCCCAGCTGCTTCTCTCACTTCTCCATCATATACCCTGACCATTACCATGTGCACTAATTATATGTGTTGATATCCCTGCTATTTTATCACTGATCAGCGAGGCCAAGGCTTAATCACAAACCAGCCACTGGGAGATGCAGGAGCGCAGGCAGTCAGCGCCCGCTCTTGTCATCGAGGCAGAGAGAAGTTGTACTACAGTATATAGCAGGAATCAGCAACCTCCAGCACTACAGCTGTTCTGAAACTACAACTCCCAGAATCCTCCTTTCAATTCTTTAGGAGTTACAAGAACAGCCGAGTAAGTGTACATACTGGTAGATATGGTTTCCCAGCAGCCGGAGTGCTGAAGGTTGCTGATCCCTGGTATACTATAGAAGAGCATCTACTTGCACTCCTTGCTTCTCCTTGCTCACTCATCTCGCAGTGGCTGGTTAGTTAATCAGTGCGCCAGGGATACAGCAGAATCGTTCACTCTCAGCAGTGGCCATGCTGATCTATGATAAAATAGCAGCGATATCAGCACATATATTTAGTGTACTCATGGTAATGTTCAGGATATATGCTGGAGAAGTGAGCGCATCCGTCTTCACAGTCAGTACTTCACAGTCAGTACAGTTAGCAACACTCATTTAAGAGAATACTGCTAAGGGACATTTCTCCTATAAATTTAGAGATTCACTAAATAAAGTATATTAGAAAAATATTCCCTATCCCTGTCCGTACACATTAGAATAAAAACATAAATAAATGGTAGCTACACTTTAAGGCTCCATATATATGGCAGAGATGTCTGCAAAGATCCTGTATGGTGAGACACAAAGTTCCTAAGGCTCTGTATATCATGGAGGATTCTTAGGTAGAAGCAAATCTTCTAGGAGAGAGCAATTCTGTAATAGGATGTCCACAGCAGCAATCCACATATTAAGAGCTCATGCACATGTATTTTGCGGTCCACAAAACACAGATCCGCAAAAAATATGGATGACGTCCGTGTGCATTCCGTATTTTGCAGAATAGAACAGCTGGCCCCTAATGGAACAGTCCTATCCTTGTCAATAAGGCAGACAATAATAGGACATGTTTTAAATTTTTGTGGAGCAGACATGTGGAAACGCACACAACCGTATGTATTTTGTGGTCCGCAAAACACGAATCCACAAAAAAAATGAATCACATCTGTGTGACATCCACGTTACATCTGTTTTTTTTTATGTGGAGCCATTGTAACAATGGCTGTCCTTGTCCGCAAAACGGACAAGAATAGGACATGTTATATTTTTTGTGGAGCGGATTTGCGGACATACGGATACAGAATGCACACAGTAATTTCCTTTTTTTGTAGCTCTATTGATATGAATGGTTCCACATACAGGCCATAAAAAAAAAGTGGAACGGACACAAAGAAAAAATACCTTTGTGTTCATGAGCCCTAACAGAGAAACCAACAGAAAAATAAATGTATGCCTCCATATGACATCAGATGCATCCAGAGCCTGGTTGAAGTCATATGAATCATTTAAATAAATCCGTTACCTGAGGTTTTCTCCTATTTTGAATATGGAGAAAAAAGGTAGGGAACCAAATTAACTGCAAAACCCTTTTTTACGTAGCTCTGTATAATTACACTATGTTGTGTAGACGTTGAGCCTATACTTGAGACATAGCTGTAAACGGTTTCTGCAGAAAACTGATGTGACTAATCAGCAGTTTTATTACCAGTGCAATAATGGCTCCACATTTCCATCAGTCTGAAGAGTTGAAAATCATTCGCGTTCTGCTCATTATTATCATCCTGAAATGTCAGCACTATGGTTACTTCACGCTTCTCAGTGGAGAAAACCCTTAATAAAATACGGCTCTGTCTAGCCACTGCTTGCATGTACTTTCTATCAGAGCATAAGTAGAAATCACTTGAAATATTAATATTGAAATTGCACTAATGAAAAACATGGTTAACACAACTCAAGGGACGTTTTACGCCCAGTAATTTGATTCATGTTAGCTATAATTACTGATAAACCTAATTGCGCTGTAGTTACAGTAAGAGTAATAAACTGGAAGTCATGCATGTCATCTGTCTTCCCTATGTAGACTTCTATTTTGAGTTCAAATAGAGTTTCGGTGTTTGAAAATGGCATTAAATATGTCAGCTTAGATGTGAAACCGAACACTGCTGGGGAGGTAATTGTAACTCTGGAAGGGATAAAAGATACAGTAATTATATTATTGCTACTTGATATCAACCTACAATTATGTTGACTTCTAAGTGTTGCATGCTATGAATGATGCTGATGATGCATTGTCTGCCATAAACATTACTTCTTATTGGAAAACACAAAGTTACGTGACTGAAAAGAATATACCAACCTTGAAATCCTTGAGTGGTAGTCACAATAATGCGGGAGCTGATATGTAAATATCACAGCCTGCAATTAATTCTGGCAGCGTAATTAGCACCCAACATACTGTAACACATTTTCATTTCACAGTTTCTTTGCAAGGCAGTCGCTAAAATGAAAAACTATAAGAAGGAAACAGGGCTTAGAGCTTCATGCTTCGCATAAATGAGCAGATGCTTTATATGGATAATCCCTCCTGAACATTAAAAATGCATATTCATCAGTTTATATAGTAAGATACAAACAATTCCAATGAAAGCGTCTCTGAAATGCACGTCAGGGCTGGTAGCATCCCAGTGGCTGTACTGACATTATGGGTATGCACTGATTTTATGTACCATCGGGTTACAGGGCTAAGAGCAGCAATACAATGGCCATGTGTGATCAAATCTTGGGAAGATGAAGTGTTTCTATCCCTCTATGAATTGATGCATGTAAAGGCTACGGACACCTTTTGAGGGAATTTTTTTATGATTGCATTCTACTCATTTTGGGCTATAAATAATTTTTTCAATTTGTCTTTATTAAAAATATTCAGCCATTTCTGAGAACAGGGGCGGATTGAGAACTTAAAGTGGCCTTGGAAAAAAAAAAACTAACAGTGGCCCCATGTTGTCGGTGGGTCCAAATTGACAGAAGACAGGACAAAACAAAGGGCCTGCAATACCATAGTGCAGCACAGAATACCATCCCAGCAGAACCAAATACCACAGGGCAGCTCAAAATATTGCTGCCCCAACCACAGTATTCATCTGTACAACAGTTGAGTTCAGGAGGACACCTGTGGCCATTGAGCATCAGATCATTATCTACCTGGCCTGTGGCCATCATGAGGGCTTGAGTGGCCCCCTGGGCATCAGCCCACCGGGAAATTTCCCTGTAGGGTCTATGGCCAATCAACCCCTATCTGAGATACAGTTACAGTCTGTTTTCTTTGAATCCCGTCATCATGATCTCCTTGTAAATTCTTTTATTTTTCAAGAGAACACAACAACAAAGGCATAAACATCCTGAAAATACACCTATAAATCCTACAATCAGCATTGTTTTTTGGTAAATGTGTACAGACAGGAGCATATCTTTATTATCACATTAGCGCATTTCTGTATGAATAATAATAAGCGCCAACATCTGGTAGTTCAGTAGTAAAGAAAACAAGAAAACAAGCAATTGAAAGAAAAGAAAAAAGAAAATCAAACAAGAGGTCTTGGCTCAGTGAAGTTCTGAACGATAAAACTTACACCTAATAATAGCAAAATGAAAATTGGTTAAAGAATCTCCAGAATCTGGTTAGAATCCTGGAACTGAATCCACCTATCCCATATAGACTTATATCTGTCATATCGTCTGTGGCTACTCCATTTTAATCTCTCCATGCTGTGGATTTTGCACATTTCAGCATATTAATCCTCAATTGAAGGTGGGCAGGGGTGGACTGGGAACTTGTAGTGGTCCTGGAAAAAATACTAGAAGTGGCCTTGTTTTGTAGTCCAAACTGATGGAAGGAAGAGAATGCAATACCATATTGTGGCCCATTATATCACCCCAACAGAGCCAAATACCACAGTCCATCATAAAATACTGTTACCAGCACAAAATACATCCCCAAAAACTTCCACTGGCGAGTCGTGAGGAGGGCTCAGGGGGCCCCTGGACATCGGTCCACTGGGAAATTTCCCTGTTAGGTCTATGACCAATCTGCCCCTGAAGGTGGGTTGGGATCTAGCCAACATCTTGGAATCAAGATTTTCGTTACCCGTCATCATGATCTCCTGTCCTCAGAAACACCTATTTAAGCCATATTCTTATCCGTTTGATAAGAATGGAGGTATAATAAGTGTTTATGAGGTCAGGAGATTAGAGATAAGAGCTACACATGAGCTGTCAGGTGACGGGAGCCAAAGAAAACACTCTGTAACAGCTTGCAAACAGACTTTGAACCCTTGTATGTCAGAAACATATTTTAATAAAGACTAATTGAAAAAAAAAACATTTTAGCCCAAAATGAGTAAAATGCCCCAAAGGTGTACATAGCCTGTAATGCTCATTGCATTTACTATGGTTATTTGTCCTATACAGTATACAGCTACGGTATATATTGATTGCATTCAACTGTACCTATTTTAATGAACTATTACTTACACTCACCGGCCACTTTATTAGGTACACCATGCTAGTAACGGGTTGGACCCCCTTTTGCCTTCAGAACTGCCTCAATTCTTCGTGGCATAGATTCAACAAGGTGCTGGAAGCATTCCTCAGAGATTTTGGTCCATATTGACATGATGGCATCACACAGTTGCCGCAGATTTGTCGGCTGCACATCCATGATGCGAATCTCCCGTTCCACCACATCCCAAAGATGCTCTATTGGATTGAGATCTGGTGACTGTGGAGGCCATTTGAGTACAGTGAACTCATTGTCATGTTCAAGAAACCAGTCTGAGATGATTCCAGCTTTATGACATGGCGCATTATCCTGCTGAAAGTAGCCATCAGATGTTGGGTACATTGTGGTCATAAAGGGATGGACATGGTCAGCAACAATACTCAGGTAGGCTGTGGCGTTGCAACGATGCTCAATTGGTACCAAGGGGCCCAAAGAGTGCCAAGAAAATATTCCCCACACCATGACACCATCACCACCAGCTTGAACCGTTGATACAAGGCAGGATGGATCCATGCTTTCATGTTGTTGACGCCAAATTCTGACCCTACCATCCGAATGTCGCAGCAGAAATCGAGACTCATCAGACCAGGCAACGTTTTTCCAATCTTCTACTGTCCAATTTCGATGAGCTTGTGCAAATTGTAGCCTCAGTTTCCTGTTCTTAGCTGAAAGGAGTGGCACCCGGTGTGGTCTTCTGCTGCTGTAGCCCATCTGCCTCAAAGTTCGATGTACTGTGCGTTCAGAGATGCTCTTCTGCCTACCTTGGTTGTAACGGGTGGCAATTTGAGTCACTGTTGCCTTTCTATCAGCTCGAACCAGTCTGCCCATTCTCCTCTGACCTCTGGCATCAACAAGGCATTTCCGCCCACAGAACTGCCGCTCACTGGATGTTTTTTCTTTTTCGGACCATTCTCTGTAAACCCTAGAGATGGTTGTGCGTGAAAATCCCAGTAGATCAGCAGTTTCTGAAATACTCAGACCAGCCCTTCTGGCACCAACAACCATGCCACGTTCAAAGGCACTCAAATCACCTTTCTTCCCCATACTGATGCTCGGTTTGAACTGCAGGAGATTGTCTTGACCATGTCTACATGCCTAAATGCACTGAGTTGCCGCCATGTGATTGGCTGATTAGAAATTAAGTGTTAACGAGCAGTTGGACAGGTGTACCTAATAAAGTGGCCGGTGAGTGTATGTTACCTTTCTTAGGGTAGATATAGTTAATTTCTATAATTCTTAATTTCTGTACACAAATTACCCTAGTCAGGTTGCCATTGCCTCAGCGGACACGAGTCACCACTGAGACAATTGGTCAGCCAGCAGGGACTGGAAATGGCGAGGAGTGGAGCAGTGATGCGGACATGGTAGGACTGTCAAAAGTTGAGTGTTGTTTTTTTTTTTTACACTCTGGGATTTTTACACACTGTCCAGCCAGCCTCTCATTATTAACGGATGTTGGACAACCCCTTTAATATCTATTCATTATTTTTATACTGAAGCCCTTGATTAGAGAACAAAACTGCTTGATAATTAGAACTAATTAAAACTAAAACTTGAATCCAGGGGGAGATAACACTTCATTTCAATAATTTAATGCATGTCTTCCTGTAGGGCATCTTTAAATAGAATGTGTCATCAGAAAATGATCTATTGTTTAAATCACATTTTTATGTTAAAATATACTTTTTTAGAATTTTTGGTGATTTTTTTCCCATTTGTCACAAAATTTTAAAAACATGTATACAAATCCTGCAATTTTCACACTGGTCACTAGGCCTAAAATAGAGTGACATACATGGGGGTGGATCAATCATGCTTTGGATTTGTGTTGCAGCCAATGGCACTGGTAGAGGGGAGAATGGATTTCATGAAATTCCAGCAAATTCTGGAAGCAAACATAATACCAACGGTAAGAAAAGCTGAAGTTGGAAAGAGGATGGCTTTTACAAATGGATAATGATCCTAAACACACCAACCGACTACCTCAAAATGCGCAAGCTGAAGGTTTTACCATGATCTGGATGTTATTGAAAATATGGGGATAGACCTCAAAAGGTCTGTGGATAGACCTCAAAAAGCTGAGATCCTGAGCCTCATAAAAGAACTGTTCTACATAGCTTTTGAAGATTATAGGAGCATCCTGTGTCTGTAAGTGTCATTTCTTCCTCCTTACCTGTTCTGTGAGTCCCGAAGCTGAAAATAAACATAGTGTAGTGGAAGTACGGGAAATGCGATCATTGTGCTGGCAGTTTCCACAGAAGGGAAATAACCCCTGCTTGTGAAAGAAATGCATCTAGCTGTGCAGTTGAAACAGGAAATAAGAAGAGTGAAAGAGAAATTAGGGAACACACAGTTATGATTGTACCGAGAAGCACAGCCATTATGCAAACTTTTTTTGAAAACTCAGGTAAGCTGTAAAGGCTATATACACCTTTGGAGGCAATCATTGTTTATGATTGCATTTTAATCATTTTTGGTGAAAAATCATATTTTCAATTGGCCTTTATTAAAAATATTGAGCCATTCTGTCACAAAGGGTTAACTGTTTTTCTAACTGTGTGACTGGCACTTTCACTTTGTGCTGGTCATCTAATAAGCTTTATCTCTAAACTACCAAGAGGTCATAAACATGTATTAAAGCCACATTCAGTAAGATAAGAACTGAGCTATAATGAGTGTTTATAATGTCATAGAGCAGAGATAAGGAGCCTGTATGCTCCTGGTCTGACGGAAAAGACAGAAAGTTTATAGGCTGCTACTACAGCATCTCAGCTCTGTACAAAAAAAGCATGCTATAATTTTAATAAAGAACAATTGAAAAAATTATTTTAGCTCAAAATAATTACAATCTAATAATTTGAAAAAAATTGCCCCCAAAGGTGTACATAGCCTTTAAGGTATATTTTTATTTACGTATGAACATAATTTCTTACTCTAGAATCTGCCCTTTAATATTGGATGTCAGCTACATTAATGTGTTAATATACCTCTAGTTCTAAACATCAGAAGGTTATAATTAAAATATAACCTTTAACCTTTGTTAATAGCATCAAACCATGTTAAGATTAACATTTCAATATAAAAGTCTCTGAATAGTAAGTGTGCCATTAGAACATGATTTTTAACGCAATAGAAAAAGTTTACATTTTAAAATTGCTAGTTTGGTAAGTGGTATAAGTAATAGGTGATAGGACGATCTTGGTAATATCTTGGCCGACTGAAAATATGTCATTACTGAAACTACAAAATCAAGATCTAAAATAAAGATTTGCTTCAGTTGTTTACTTGTATCACTTAATAATAGAATAACAAATGTTATTTGTAAAGCAATGGTGGCCAATAATTACATAAATAATTAAATAATAATAATTAAATAATTAAAACGAGTTGATTCTTATCTTCAGAAATAACAAAATGTTTATCGGTCGGTATTACCTCTCAGTATTTTTTTTAATAGATTTTACATTATTATGGCAGCAGGAGATGAGCGCTTCTACTTTTCCTGCCCGCGCTGCACTAGCCTGACCTTGTACAGCATCAGGACGTAGTGCGCGCACTCTGACCTGGCGCTGCACGCAGTCAGGTGACAGTGCAGCACGGGCAGAGAAGAGGAGCGCCGGACCCGGAGCGGAGCCGCGGTGCAGGAAAGGTAAGACAGTTATTTTTATTTTATTCTGATGGGGGCACAGTGGGCTGATCTGAGGTCTGATGGGGTCACAGTGGGCAGTGCTGAGGTCTGATGGGGGCACAGTGGGCTGATCTGAGGTCTGATGGGGGCACAATGGGCTGATCTGGGGTCTGATGGGGGCGCAGTGGGCTGATCTGAGGTCTGATAGGGACACAATGGGCTGATCTGAGGTCTGATAGGGGCTCAGTGGGCTGATCTGAGGTCTGATGGGAGCACAGTGGGCTGATCTGAGGTCTGATGGGGGCACAGTGGGCTGATCTGAGGTCTTATGGGGACACAATGGGCTGATCTGAGGTCTGATGGGGGCACAGTGGGCTGATCTGAGGTGTGATGGGGGCACAATGGGCTGATCTGAGGTCTGATGGGGGCACAATGGGCTGATCTGAGGTCTGATGGAGCACAATGGGCTGATCTGAGGTCTGATAGGGGCACAGTGGGCTGATCTGAGGTCTGATGGGGGCACACTGGGCTGATCTGAGGTCTGATGGGGGCACAATGGGCTGATCTGAGATCTGATGGGGCACAGTGGGCTGATCTGAGGTCTGATGGGGGCACAGTGGGCTGATCTGATGTCTGATGGGGGCACAATGGACTGATCTGAGGTCTGATGGGGGCACAGTGGGCTGATCTGAAGTCTGATGGGGGCACAGTGGGCTGATCTGAGGTCTGATGGGGGCACAGTGTATTGTATTTATTTCCGTTTTGTTTTTTTACTTTAAAATAAGATATGTGCAGTGTGCATAGGGATTTGTTCATAGTATTTTTATAGTCCAATGGTCTGACGGACAGTGAACTGGGGGGCATTGCTGGCATATGGGGGCCACTATGGGGGCATCTACTTGGGGCATTGCTGGCACATCATGGGGGTATTACTGTCACATTATGGGCAACACTATGGGGGCATTTATACTGGCATGTCATAGGGGACACTGTGGGGGCATCTTAAACTGGTACACTATGGGCACACTATGGTGTTGGAGGGGGAAGAACACTATGGGGGCATATTATATAGGCACATTATGAGGACACTAAGAAGGGACATTTAAACTGGCACTTTCGGTGGGACACTATGGGGGAATCTTGTACTGGCACATTATGGGGGCACTGTCGGGAAGAGGAGAGGAGCACTATGTGGGCATTTACTAGGGGCATTATACACTGTGTGCAGAATTATTAGGCTAGTTGTATTTTTTTATTATTGAACAACAACTATGTTCTCAATCAACCCAAAAGACTCATAAATATCAAAGCTTAATATTTTTGGAAGTTGGAGTGTTTTTTTTTTTTAGATTTGGCTATCTTAGGAGGATATCTGTTTATGCAGATAACTATTACTGTGCAGAATTATTAGGCAACTTAATAAAAACCAAATATATACCCATCTCACTTGTTTATTTTCACCAGGTAAACCAATATAACAACACTAAATTTAGAAACAAACATTTCTGACATTCAAAAACAAAAAAAAATCAGTGACCAATATAGTCATCTTTCTTTACGATGACACTCAAAAGCCTTCTATCCATAGATTCTGTCAGTTGCTTGATCTGTTTACGATCAACATTGCGTGCAGCAGCCACCACAGTCTCCCAGACACTGTTCCGAGAGGTTACTGTTTTCCCTCCCTGTAGATCTCACATTTTATGAGGGACCACAGATTCTCTATGGAGCTCAGATCAGGTGAACAAGGGGGCCATGTCATTATTTTTTCTTCTTTTAGACCTTTACTGGCCAGCCACGCTGTGGAGTATTTGGGTGCATGTGATGGAGCATTGTCCTACATGAAAATCATGTTTTTCTTGAACGATACCGACTTCTTCCTGTACCACTGCTTGAAGAAGGTGTCTTCCAGAAACTGGCAGTAGGTCTGGGAGTTTGGCTTCACTCCATCCTCAACCCGAAAAGGTCCCACAAGTTCATCTTTGATGATATCAGCCCATACCAGTATCCCACCTCCACCTTGCTGGCGCTTGAGTTGGAGTGGAGCTCTCTGCCCTTTACTGATTCAGCCTTGGGCCCATCCATCTGGCCCATCAAGAGTCACTCTTATTTCATCAGTCCATAAAACCTTAGAAAAATCAGTCTTAAGATATTTTTTGGCCCAGTCTTGACCTTTTATCTTATGTTTCTTGTTCAAAGGTGGTTGTTTTTCAGCCTTCCTTATCTTGGCCATGTCCCTGAGTATCGCACACCTTGTGCTTTTTGATACTCCAGTAATGTTGCAGCTCTGAAATATGACAAAACTGGTGGCAAATGGCATCTTGGCAGCTTCACACTTGATTTTCCTCAATTCATGGGCAGTTATTTTGCGCTTTTTTTATTTGCCATGAAATGCTTGATTGTTCGGTGATCACGCTTCAAAAGTTTGGCAATTTCAAGACTGCTGCATCCCTCTGCAAGATATCTCACAATTTTTGACTTTTCAGAGTCCGTCAAATCTCTCTTCTGACCCATTTTGCCAAAGGAAAGGAAGTTGCCTAATAATTAAGCACACCTTATATAGGGTGTTGATGTCATTAGACCACACCCCTCCTCATTACAGAGATGCACATCACCTGATTTACTTAATTGGTAGTTGGCTTTCAAGCCTATACAGCATGGAGTAGGACAACATGTATAAAAAGG
The DNA here is from genome assembly GCA_900303285.1 of Rhinella marina. Taxonomy (NCBI): domain Eukaryota; kingdom Metazoa; phylum Chordata; class Amphibia; order Anura; family Bufonidae; genus Rhinella; species Rhinella marina. Next base: position 51,438 of record ONZH01030622.1, read on the forward strand.
ATGATGTGATCAAATTACTCATTTGCCTAATAATTCTGCACACAGTGTATAAAGGTATTTTATACTTGCACACATTATAGGGGCACTATGGGGACATTAGCTCAACTGGGGGCACTAAGGGGGAATTTTTTTGTACTGGCACACATTATAAGGGACATTCTTTGTACTGGTGCTCATTTTAAGTATTGAAGGTGGCAGGATGATGGAAAAGTAGGAACCTAAGATGTCTTTTCGTCAAACTGCAGAGACGAGGGATGGGTGAAAAATCATCATGGCGCCTGGTCTGAAAGGAGAAGATGAAAAAAGAGAACGTCTGCATCAGAGGAGAAGTCAGGTGTAATTTATATACTGTATGGTGTATATTGTATATGTCATTATGTGAGTGTAGTGTCTATATAGTCTGTTTATGTATGCATACCTCCCAACCATTCCAAATCTGGCATAACTACTGTGTGAGGGGCACAATGGAGACTAGGCAGGGTTGGAACATGTACAGATAGACATTGGGTGGAGTTAGAGGTGTGGGCCAGTGCTTTACAAAAACTTGCAACGCTGGTAGTTTAGCTCCTTAGGCTTTTTAAAAGTTTTGTGGTATGTGTATATATGGTGCATTTATGTATAAGTAACATGTATATGGTGCATATATATGTAAACACGTGTCGTGACACCACGTGTCCGCCGTTTAGTAGGGAACCTGTTCTTAAAAATTTGAATCCCACCCCTGCATATAACCAATGGTTGTTCGTTACCAAATCACACAATACAGTAATTAGTTGCTAAACAGCTGCACAACCTGATCTTTATTTAGTCGGGCAATATGGTGGCCATACAGAACTTTGGTGCTTTCCTGAACAATAATCTTAGATTTGCATTTTCATATCATATTTCTAGTGCCCCCTTCTTAGATTTAATACTGCAAGGAAACTTTGCACAGAGCATTGTGAAAATGGTTACTTTCTGCAGGGAGATGGCAGGAAATACCACTCTGCTTGCCATTTCCTGCCATCTCAGGCATGTAATACAGAATATTCCACTTTGCAAAATGACTCATGACTGTTCAGATTATGCAGAATTTGCTAGCGGTTAAGTAGCCGGGTTTTGAAAAGTTTACAACAATATTGGTGGAGATCTTACCAAAGATACCCGGCCCTCAGCTATACCCCGTAAATTTGATGAATGTGCTGCATGAAATACAGTACTTCAGAAAATTCTCCTGACTTTGTCTTACCATATGAGGTATCAGTATTGGATTGGAGCTGCAAGACCAGTTTATTCATATCTTTAGCAGTATGTTTCTGCAGAAGAAGTTTCTGGCTAATGTTGACTAGTGTGTATGTAAGACGACTATATGGCCCTTACTAATAAAGCCTTTGTTGATGTTCTGAGCCATTTGCTAGATTTTATGAGCCATGTCCCTTGTTGATGAAATCTTCTGTGCTGTCCGCCTAGAGGCCCTGTCCATAACATGGCCATACTTAACTACCAACAGCAAGTGCAGATGGCAGATGCAGTGTATTTGAATGGAGGAGGCAGAGTGGTGTGTCTGGTCACATGAACCATCATCAGCAGCCATTTTATGGACAAGACTTCTGTGTGAACAGCACAAAAGACTTGGTCAACAAGGGGGCATACCTATCACATACAACTGTCTGTTGTATATGTATGTGTATATATATATATATATATATATATATATATATACACACACACATTTGTCTATGGTGGGACATTCTGTGTCTGTAGGAGGGTTGCTGCTATTAGAGTTATATATATATTTATATATATTATATATATAGTATATATATATATATATATATATATAAAACAAAGAAAAGTATGGATTTGCACACCCTTTCACTGGGAATGAATTTTAATATTTTGAAATATAATGATTGTTATCTTTCTAGTAGTCTTACTGTATTGTATTTGGGAATTCTAGATACTACTATTATTACTGATATTACATATATGTAATAAGGTTAGGGATAGCAATTAGTTAGAATCTGAGTAGCTATTTATTGTGAACAAAAATAGAACTTAGTAAAACATAGTAAAACATATAGGTATAATGTATATATCGAATCAAATAAGTATAAATGTATATCAAATTAATATCAAGTTAGTAGGTATAATAGTGACTCTCCAGCGCTGGGAAGAAAAAAGGAATAAAAATAAAAAATGTAAAATGAGGAATAAAATATTGATTAATCAATTTAAAAAAGGGGAAATGAAAGTCAATGATGTTGTTGCTCCTGTATGATGGTTCTTCAAAAGGCAAGACAAGGTAATAAAACGTTAGTGTGGTATTTCCTGTACATTGTTTAAATGACTCTTCTATTATAGAATGAGCGCAGTTGGATATATGTAATAGTGGTCAAACACAGTTGTATCAAAACTGTGTTTTGCAATGTACATTACCCTTGTTGTTCCAAGGATCGTGGGAGCGTCTGTCCGTCTGTTGCAGTGCTTTGGTTTCTCCTCGGGCAGCACGAGGATGCGGAGTACACGTGCTTTTAAAGCGGGCTGGATGGAGCTCCGGGAGAGGGCGTCCCACGTGGCGTCCCACGCGGGAATTCGCTGATGGAACTGAGATTTAAAGTTCTCAGGTGTCTCCTTTGTAGTTGAGGTAGTGTTCAATGAGACGGTCTGTGGATATTAGATAGTGGTATATCCTATTGTGTCAGATTAGTCTCGATAGTCCTATATGCTGACGATATATCCAAAGTGATAACCAGTCCTGAACTGTCTATGTAACCAAACGCGTTTCGGGGCGTGTTTATCTGCCCCTTCCGCAGTGGTAAAGTGATATATCGTCAGCATTTTGCACGCCCAACCTTTCAGTTTTATTATTACAAAAAAAAGTTTAAATGATCCAACAATTGTGAGTTGTGACCCACTTGTTGTTGATTCTTAACAAAAAATGTAAAATGTTATATCTTTTTGTTTGAAGCCTGAAATGTGGCAAGGCACTGTGTATATATATATATATATATTATATATATATATATATATATATATATATATAACTGTGTGTATATATATATATATATACACACTATATACAGCTACAATAATTGTATTTTATATTTGGGTGGCTGGCCCAGTTCTGATATTTGCTATGGGGCCTCTCGATTTCTATGTACGCCCCTGAACAAAGGCTATATTAGTAAGTAAGCTATATAGTAATCTTACAAACACATTGATGAACAGTAACCAGAAAGTGGCAACCACTTTAAATAGTTTTTATCAACATACTGCTGTGCATGTCATGTTGGGTTTGGGCACTCTGTATCCTATTTATATTGACTCAATGAAGAAATGACTCCGGTAAGTATTCCGTGGTTCTCTTTTTTTATTGAGCAAGTTTCAAAAATTGCGGCAGAACAACGTGACGTTTCGGCCACATTGGCCTTCATCAGACTGCCAAAAATAGAACAAAAGTATAAACACAAATGTACATAACAAAAGAGAGTACATGTAAGGGTATATTTTACATAGATATATACATCCTATCACTTGCAACCCAATTTACAGGAGCCGATATACAAGACATCATTCTGATCTTATAATAAACGTTTTTTTTGTCCATAAGTGGGCATAAGAAAGAGCTTAATCTGATTTGATAGCTACAATAAGTGAAATACCATATAAGCACATTGGTGGATATATCAAAGGAAAAAATGTATAAGGAATAACAATGACACGAGAATCCATTGGTGGCTGTAACATTACATGTGTATATAGGTATACTATGCCTGCTGGCGTCCCAGGCGCCGCTTACCTCGAGCCGCTCAGATATGAAGGAACAGTGGTAGTAGCGCTGTAGGAAGAAAGGCAGCAGCTGCTGCACGAGTATGGAGAAGCGCTGTAAGCCGGAGTGGACGCCAGCACCCTATAAAGCGTGTCTGGCGTCGACTTCCGGTTACGGAGGCCGGTGGAACGCATAGTCATGTGACCATGCGTTCCACAGGGCGGAAGTGAGGTCAGTGGAGCGCACAAACTGACCTCACTTCCGCCCTGTGGAACGCATGGTCACAAAACCGTTTATTATAAGATCAGAATGATGTCTTGTATATCGGCTCCTGTAAATTGGGTTGCAAGTGATAGGATGTATATATCTATGTAAAATATACCCTTACATGTACTCTCTTTTGTTATGTACATTTGTGTTTATACTTTTGTTCTATTTTTGGCAGTCTGATGAAGGCCAATGTGGCCGAAACGTCACGTTGTTCTGCCGCAATTTTGAAACTTGCTCAATAAAAAAGAGAACCACGGAATACTTACCGGAGTCATTTCTTCTTTGATTCGTGGGGTGGGAACCCTACTCCGGATTTTCCCTCTAACTTGGAGTGCAACGGGTTATTACCTTATTTATATTGACTAGGCACTTCTTAGTAATATTTAGGCAATAAATGACTAGTTTGTTGACATTTTTCAGTGCTTTATCTGTTTTGGGAACTGATATTACTTACTGGCGCTGTATAGCACTATTTATTTCACTATCACTAATTAATTGCACGTGGCACTATTTTTAAGCAGTATGGCTGACAGTGAGACATCAAGGATGTCATCATTTTTGTCATAGAGGATGATACAGTAAGGTTGTTGTCACATATAAGCACTTTTAGTGACATTTTGCCTTTTTTTTGGTCAAACAATGCTGCAGCCAGGGGTTTATGGTAACTGAATGATAAATTAGGAAATGCACTATAACCAGTGGATTAATGTGTTTTTTGTTGTTGTGTTTTTGCATTCTTACCATATTTGCCATTATTTTCAAAATACTGCATTCTCTAAGTATGGATTTTGTCTGGCATTTTTCCATAGAAAATGTAAAAAATCTCTGCAGCAGATATATTTCAAAAATATGTTGAATAAAAAAAATTAAAATAACATAAAGAAAGTTGTAAACACGCACATGGAATTAATTGCGGTTTTTACAAGCAAAATAAAAAGTCACCAAAAAGTGAAGAAAGCGTAAAGGCCCTTTGCTGACTGGCGCTCGTTTAGTATATTTACATGGACCACTTATTAAACCATATGGAGACAATTGATAGTTACTACAGTTCTTCGTCCCCATACAGTTTGCATATTGATGATTTTCACAATTCCATAAAAGATGTGATCAACAGAAAACAAATGTTTCCTCGTTTGTCGGCTGATGGCTGTCCAGGTTTATGAGAGAGAATGATCTGAAATGAACATTTCAACATTTAATTCATAAGAACAATAGTTTAGACAAGTATCAGCACATGTAAAAAGCAACCCTGACAACCCTCTGATCATAGACAATAGGAATTATCAGGAAACTTTATTCTAATTATAAGGACTTAGGGAGTAAACTGTGTCATTGTAAACTATGCAGGCTTTCAATATGTCAGGTTCTTACTGTACTTCTGGATCTCCAGTACTGTTCTGTACCTCATCCAGTGTACTTTCTCCAAACATACCTTTGCTCGTTGTGGCCAAAGAGTTGGTCCACATGATTTCTTTACAAAATGCATCAGGCTTGTTTAGATGTTCTTTTGCAAGCTTCTGATGGTGAATTCCGTGGTGAGGATGCATGAGAGGTTTTTTTCTGATGACTCCATGATTCCATGAAGGCCATATTTGTGCAGGTGTCACTGAACAGTAGAACAATGTACCACAACTCCAGTCTGGTAAATCTTGCTGATGGTCCTTTGCAGTTAAGCAGGGGTTCTGATTTGCCTTTCTAGCAATTCTATGAGCAGATGTCTCTGAAATTTTTCTTAGTTTTCCAGACCTTCTCTTGACCTCCAATGTTCCTGTTAACTGCCATTTCTTAATTGCATTTTGAACTGACAACCTGAAAAAGCTTTGCTATCTTTTTATAGCCTTCTCACTTAATTTTTTGCAGGACAACAAGCCGTTTTTATCGGTACCTTTTTGAGGTATATACGGCTTTTTATCCCTTTTAGGGTTTGTTCACTTTACCGTTAGGCTTTCCGTTATTGCTTTCCATTATAACATGGTTATGCAACTGTTTCCCATGTAATGTACCTGGTGTACCAGCAGGTGTCAGTAAATACTATGGCAGATTCAGATGTAGTTTTACCAGAATGGTACAGTCTTTAGTCCATTCTGACCCCCTCTGCTGGAGAGAAGTTAAGCTCTTCCAACTTCCTGCAGTGAGGAGGAAATGACAGTTTAGTAAGAGAGTTGTCCCCTATACCCTGATTGGGGAGGACATGTGCAGGACAGCAGAGCACCTTCAGCTCTGCTGTGCCCTAAAGACTGAGTAATATAACCTGCAATAAGGCACAACAATACTCTCAAGGGAAGCCAGACTTAAGAGGTAGCTTCAGCTTAGAACAGGAATCCTGAAACCTGAATTTCCAAGCATCTGCCAAGTATGCAATAAGCTGCACTTGCTGGACACCAAGCTGAAGGATAAACCTAGTTATCTGCATTCAAAGATAAGTTAATAAAACTACGTTGGACCATTCATACAAGTCTGTGCATCATTCCCACCTGACGACCCTCTATTACTACTACTAGTAATTTTCTGCAGCCGGAGCCACCGCCTGGGGCCTGTTCATCTCACGAGGTAGGAACACCTTGACAATCCCACCAAAGACTTAAGTGGCCTAAATACCCCTTGGCACTCCTACCACTGGGACATAAAGGAAAATCACCTTAGAGGGCCCTGGAGGGGGAAAGGGTCGCCCCCGTAGCAACCACGGCACCCCGGGCACTGCAATATTGGCGTCACGGAACAGGATCTAATTTTTGTGCTTAGAAAGCCCCCTCTATCTGTAAAACCCCCTACAAGAGACTTTATTGCATGTACTTACTACTGGAAAGTGTAAGTCTATATTAGTTGCTGCACTGTGGCAAAAGAAGGGGTTAATCAGCCATCTTGGATGTGGGCATCAGCTCTGGAGATGGAAGACATCCACCAAGCAGAGGGGAGGACCCCAAACAGCCCGCCTCCCCAGAGGAACCAATCTTGCAGCAGAAGTACAGAGTACAAGTTCCCAGGAGGACAAAGAAATCAACTGCAACCCATACAGGAAGTGAATTGGTTGCCATCTTGGAAAAGGGAAAATGCAGCTCTTTCTTCCCTGGATCCTAAGAAGCGATGTCCAGAGGTCTGAGTGAGTACCACTGGGAAAATAATCTTGCTAAAGACTGTTATGGGCTATAATCTGCTTGCTAGAGCATCATACTCTACAAAATTGAGAAGTTGCAGCGACTCTTAAAGGAGCCACGCACCAATTTTGTTGCTGTTACCCATAGCAACGTGTACTCAAATTGCATTCTAACTGGCACTGAACCCTCTAGTCTGATACAAGGTAGCAAAAGCCATGCCTGACAGTGAAGATAGCACCCACTTGGACTGCGGTGATACACCAGCAGCTGCTGCAGCCACATGCATCATGCCTCTGACTATGCCATATTACTTTGGAGCACCCATGTTATTCAGGAGAACCCCATTCACTCAGGGAATTCTGTGATAAAATGTTAGCTACCTTTAAGCTATATCCAGTATCTCAGGACCAGAAAGTAGAGATCCTGAATGGCCAGTTACAGGGAGCTGCACTCCGGGAGGTCAAGTCCTGGCCTTGGCCAGAGCGAAAAACAGCTGAGTAGATCCTAGACAGACTCAGTACCACCTTTGAAACTAGGACCGCCTCTGAGCTAAAGATGCGCTTCTTTGGAAAGCGACAGCAGTCAAAGGAGACTTTGAGAGACTTTGCCCTGTCCCTGCAAGAAGCTCTGCGTGCAGTTATCCACATAGACCCCTGTGAAGCTGAGGGACAAGATCAAACCCTCAGAGAACAGCTTATTGATGGTGTCTTAGACGAATCCCTCAAACGTCAGCTGAAGATGCTGTCAGCTCAACACCCAGATACCCTGTTCTTAGATTTTAAGGAGCTTGCTATTGGCATTTTGGGAGAAGGTCAGCAGTCTGAACCTCCTGAAGTCAAGAAGAAATCGCCTGTCCTGCGATCTACTGTCTATGGCCAGATAGCTGAACATGGGTCCCAGGCACCTGTCCCAGATGCTGTCGCGGCCCTGACTGCTCAAGTCTCCCTCCTAGCTGAGAATATGGAGAGAATGAGGAAGCAGCTAGAGCGATTGGAACATCAGTCCAAGGCTGAGAAGGAGAA